>JAJIBD010031878.1:0-107554 GCA_021461705.1 Cryptotis parvus
TGGAGAAAGATGCAGGAATCTGGCAAGGTTTCAAAATGCTTTACTTATCACAGGTTTAGGCATACAAATCAGCAATAGGAAAAACCCCTGTGCTTAGATTTCCAGCTAGGACCCCGGCCAAGAGTAGGCCAAGATGGCAGCCACCACGTGTTAAGGCCCTGTAGAGAGGAAACAAAGATGAGGCTCCAGCAGAAAGGGGAAGAGCAACCTAAGAAGAATGTGAGCCCCCAAAAGAGAGCCCAAAAAGAGAGTGAGAGAGGAAGCAGGCTAGTTTTATTTTCTAGCAATTCAGACCTACCACTTTTATGGGAAGCCAGCAGGGTCAAATGCCCTCAGGTAATTTCTCCCAGCAACTCACCTAGGCCCTTTTAGATGCTAGTATTGAGAGCCAAAAGCTGCCTAGGAAATGCCCTTACAGGGTAGAGAAGGGGGTTTCTGAGATGGCATGTCTCTGAACCAAAGACTATACTAATGTCAGTTAAATATTTCTCCAAGCCTTCACAAGAGTCTCCTCTTTTACTTCATGGTAGTTTTGTATTTTAGTTGCTTTTGAGTTATCAGGGAGCCATGCTTGCTTGCTTGGAGCCAAACAGCATTTCTCTCTGGTCTAATTACTTAGAGATCCAACATGGCCAGGCAAATATGCTGGTAAGATCTAGCTAGTCCCACGGTGATTGTGGTAGCATGAGAAAATATTTATACCAGTCGGTACAGAATACATGGTCAGATAAACTGTCACATTTAAACTACCCCGCTATCTACGAAGTGACCTGCAGGAGGCAATCCAGGGCAGATGCAGAGGCTCTGGGCAGCTGTAGTACAACAGGGGAAATAGGTTTTAATTTATTATATAGCAGATAAAATTTTAATCAATGTTTCATTCTTCAGATTTTATACACGTGCTTTGGAAAAAAGACCTTTAAAACATTCTAGTTTACATTTAAAAATATATATGCATATGTATGTATATATACATATATGTATATATACATGCATACATATATATGTGCATATATATGCATATATATACGTGCATATAAATATATATCATTGCTTCCCCTTTGAAGGTGCTTTTATTTCCAGTTAACAAAATCTGTTGAGAAAGAATACAACGAACAGTTGAAAATAATGTTTATATCTTAATAGATTTTTTTTAAAAACCCAGTTAGTGGTTACTATTATTTGCAGATCTCCATTTTGCACGTAAAACTTTCTACTCAGAACAGAGACTTCTTTGGCACTCATTGTTTATAGAAGAGATCCTCCCATTCAAAGTCTTCATCAGCTCACCTCCCACGTTCTACAATAACTGGATTCCAGCTACTAAGCGTCACTTTCCACTCTATATAAATAAAGACAAAAAGAGATCAGAAGAACAAGTGACATTCCAGGTCCTCATACCTGGCTAGCACTGTCACGGGTTTCTAGGGTGGGAGAAACCCACCTCGAGAGAGATCATCCTTCTCTTGAAAGTGGGCCATGGGAGATTTTGAAATGTAATTCTTTGTGATGAAGTTCCTGTTCTAGACTTGGGGTATTTAAAAACATAAGTATTTGCACACTTCAACAAGTCCCTCCTCTAGGAAGAAGTACTGTTCCCTGTTTTGACCATTTTAGTCCCAAATTCAACAGTAAAAACAGAACAAAGTGACAGATTAGAGTTTGTGGTTAGAATTCACAGGATTTGGGAATAAATTATATAATAAATTTGGGCTGGGAGGAAAAGAGAGGGAAGTGGAGAGTTTCCCACAGCAAAGGTGCTGTTTACAGACCAGAAAGGAGAGGCTGGGCTCAAAGCCAGCCTGGTTTGCTTATTTCACTGATTTATCAAGTTATCACTCAACTTTTAGGCTAATTTGGCCAGAGATTATTATTGGCAACATATCCTGATTTCGAGCATGGTTTCCCTTTCAAAGTGATAACTTTCCTCCCTCTCAGCATTTAAAATGAAAGCTTGTCCAAAACCCAAGTGACATGTTCAGTTTTATTTTGACATCTGAAGGATTCTACATTCACACTTACTAATATAAGAAGGGGGAATCTATTCCTTTAAAACTGTTCTTTTAAAACAGTGTCCCCAAAAATGATTGCTTCTTTCCTGCACCTCCCCAGAACAACGAATACCAAGAAGGGGCCCATTTCTTCTGTTCCTGAGAGTTTATGGGAACAGTAAGTGCTCGATAAATAGTTGCCAGCGGTGAAACACAGGACATTCACTTAGCAAAATTTTTTATCACATTAAAAAGGAAATATTTTTACACTTGTATATAATTGTTTCTAAGAATTCCTGTGTTTCTCAGACCCGCTTTATTCCATCTTGGTCCATAACCTATTACTAACAACAAAGACTTTTTATTTTTCTTTTTTCTTTTTTGGGTCACACCCGGCAATGCTCAGGGGTTACTCCTGGCTCTTTGCTCAGGAATTACTCCTGGCGGTGCTCGGGGACCATATGGGATGCTGGGGATCGAACCCGAGTCTGGCGCTGCAAGGTAAAACGCCTTACCCGCTGTGCTATCGCTCCAGCCCAACAAAGACTTTTTAAAGTATGATCATTTTTGCCCACTTATGCCTTTTAACTTCAGTCATTCCTGCCAAAGGATAGAGGTGGTTTTCCCAAGTCTGTCTCCCACCTTCAGGCCACATGCAGGTCTGTGCCGGTAGGTAGAGTCAGATCTGGGTAATACTGACACGTTTGCCACCTTTCGGGGCTACACTGAGGCCCCAGCCATGGGCAGTGTTTGGGTTTCAGATGGACCACAAAGTTGCTGGTGTGGAAATGTCCCTGGCTGATCTCTGAGTTAAGCTCCAGACCCGTTTCCAGGATCATGTTTCACTACCCGGGCACCCCCTCCCCCCCCCCCCCATCCCGAGCTATGGGCTGGCCTGTGGGCTCTGGACACCCACCCCCTGCACCTCCCCACCTCCAGCAAGCTGTGGACTGGCCTGGGGCCTCGAGGCAGACAAGGCGGCGGTTACTGATTGCTGAGAGGGTTGGTAGTCCGGAGCCGCTGGGTGCTTCTGCCCCGCCTCCTGCCGAGATCTCTTAGTTGCTGCTGAGAGCCCAGGACGCTCAGGTGAGGGTCCTTCTCCTTCATCTGCTGGCCTGGAGGGAGGCTGAGGGGCTGCCATATGGGGCTAGGCTTTTTGGGTCACACCCTAGAAATGAGGGGAGTCGTGGTTCCCAACTTGCATGGAGATGCCAAAAGCCTCGACTCGCAGACAGAGCTCCTCCACGCGCCAGCCTAAAACTCTCTCCCTCCCTTTCTCTCTTTCTCTCTCTCTCTCTGTCTCTCTGTCTCTCTCTCACTCTCTCTCTCCCTCTCTCCCTTCCTCCCTCCCTCCTTCTGTGCCTGTATCTCTTTCCCTTCCTTAGTCTTTATCTCATTACCAAAAATAAGCAACGAATCCTGCAAATATTGGCACCTTTTATTATATTATACACACACCACCACCTATATACATGATTGTATAGAGAGACATTGGTTTAATGTGGCTTTCTAGAACTTCTTTGACATTGACAGTTTCTAAATATTTATTTATTTATTTATTTATTTATTTATTTATTTATTTATTTATTTATTTTTAGCTTCTAAGTTACATTTTCAAAGACGGCAAAATCTCCCAGGGCACAGGAAGGACTGGGGTAGAGACACAGGGACCTAGGAGGACATGATAACTGACCAGTTCATCCAATTTGCACCCCAGGGGCTTCGTTTCCTTATAGATCACATTACAATGACAAAGTACTCTCAGATTACAGACAAATATTTTTCAAATTATGAAATGAATAAGTTAAAGATATTTTATAATTGGTGTTCACTATGGGTGTCCATAGGCTGGTAGAAACTGTGGCTAAGCAAAATGGTGTGTGAGTGGGAAGCAGATTCTGGGATAAAACAGGTAGTTTAGCTCAATGTGGTCTGCTATCTCTTTTTCTGTGGGGTGGGGATAAGGTGGGGTGCAGAGCACCCTGCAGTACTCAGTAGCTGCTCCTGGCTCTGCTCTCAGGGACCAATTCTGGCAAGGAAAAGGGGGAGGGCTGGAGGGATGATATAGGGTCCCAGGGCTAGAACCTCAGTAGGCCTCTTGCAAGATAAGCATCCTCCCTGCTGTCCTGTCTCTTTGACTCCTATACTGGCATTTCTTTTCTTTTGTCTTATGACCTTATAATACCAGAGAAGTTGAAAGAAATGAAGTTATTTGAGGACTTGCTAATTTTGCATTCAAGGGATCACCTCCACTAAGAAATATCCAGATAAAGTGTCTCATATGTAGGTATGTCTACACATACACACAGGGAACTTTTGGTTTTCTTGATCTTGATTTTTCTTTGTCTTCTACTGTTTTTATTTCTCTGAGTTATTTCCTAATAAAGCTTTCTTTGTACTTTATTCGATGTTTAACTTATTTCCAATCTTTAAAATGCCCAATGCACCTAATAAACTTACTGATAAACATTTCTTAGAACTTAGAAGCAGTAGCTATCAAATGTGAAGACTTATTATTTTAAAACTTTAAAACTTAATTTAAAAATACAAAATAACTCCCATTTAAATTTTGTTTTTAGTCCTTTTCTATTTGGAAATGAGATTTCAGTTTTATTTATTTATTTTTGCTTTTGGGGACATACCCAGCAAGGCTCAGGTGTTACTTCTGGCTCTTTACTCAGGAATTACTCCTGATGGTGCTCAGGGATCGAACCTGGGTCAGCTGTGTGCAAGGCAAATGTCCTACTAGCTGTGCTATCGCTCCCGCCCCTGAGATTTCAGATTTCTAAAGGTAGAGATTTTTAGTCTCTGAGGGGTAGAGACAAATTTGGGGCCACACTCAGTAGTGTATGGAGGCTAGTCCTGGCTCTGTGCTTGGATCACTCCCTGTAGTGCTTAACAACCCTCTGGTGCAAGGATGGAACCCAGGTCTGCATCACGCATAGCAAGTGCCTTAACCCACTGACTATTTCTCTGGCCCAAGTAGAAAATTTTTAAAAGTGTATTTTCAGTGACTTTATTGTAATATATTTGCATCATACAAAAATATAGCCTGAATATTGTTGGATATTTTTTAATTTTGTGAGTTTTTGAGGAGTTATCTACTGTTGTCACTATAAATGTAACTTTTAAGTGTGGCTTATAAATCAGTTTTTCTGGTGATTTGAAAGGAAAGCAATTTCTCTTACAGGGTTCCCTCTGGTTCTATTAGCAAACAAATATGTAGACTTGCTGTGTTTTTGATCATTTGATCCACAAATCTTTGAGATAGATATATTTAAAATATCTCACTGTGACTGATTTTGTGAAATGGCAGATTTTTTTTTTCTAACTCCGTTAGGCATTTCTAACGTTAGGCATTTCATTATTTTTTGAGACCATTTTAAATGCAAACTGTTACATTAGTTAGTTTCTTGATGACTTGCCCCACCTATTATCATGGAGAATCTAGTTTCTCTTATTAATGCTTTTCCTTTCCTTAACTCTTTTTTTGTCTGGATGAATATCAATACTCCATTTTCTTGTTTTCTTTGTATAACATTGGAATAGTGTATATTTTATGCGTGACATAAGATGCATAACATGAGATGATGACTACTCGAATCATTTAAAATGCATAGTTCAATGTCATTCCCATTGTTATGTAATTACTTTCATCTTCCATTTCTAGAACTTTTTCTTTTCCTACTTTTCCCTTTCTTTCCTTTGTGTTGATGTGATAACTAGAGGTTAGTCACACCCTTGGTCATGGACAAGGTGTCAGAACACTTCAGTTGCCATCCCTGCCAGGGATTGCACAGTTTCGATATGGTGCTTGCACACACTTTGATTGTGGCCTTTGCTGGGGATGTGCTTTGCATATTTGGTTGCAGTACCCACACATTTCGATATGATGCTCATGGAGAGCTGTTTGCTTTTAGTTGTGCTCAACCATGCTTGCTTGCTGAAGATTGCACATATTATCATGGTACTGGGAATCCAAAATGGCAGGGTCTTGGGGGTTCTACTTAGTATGTGGGCCAGAGCCGGAGATGGATTCTGCGGCCCAACATCTGCAAGACAGACACTACCATCAGAGTTATTTAAGAATGTATTCCCTGTAACAAACAATGCTGACATTTAGTGGCTTACATTAACAACACTTTATTATCTCTCTTAGTTCTAGACTGAGCTAGCTGGTCTTGCTGTACTTTAATGGCCTGGGTCACACCTGTGAAAATGTTTATTTCAGAGAAGGACCAGGCTGGAAAGATTAAGAAGCCTTAACTTGTGTTTGTTGTTTGGAAAAGTTTTCCAACTGGCTGATTTGAAGCCTCATTGCCTCAGGATGGCTGGTTTCCCTATACAGTGGTCGATGTGTTGAGGGAAAGTGAGGGGGCTGGGAACATGGTTCACTGGTGCAGCCCCCTGCCTTGCTGGTGTGAGGCCCCAGGTTAGATCCCTGACACTGTCCCACATACTGAATATGATCCCAGTGGCATTGTCCTTGTGATTCTTGATCGTGTGATGGAACAAGAGTGTGATCCCCAGAAGATACACTGTACAACATGTGTGTATCACCACTAACTGTGCAATATGTGGCAGATGCCGCATGGTGTGAGCATCACAACCAAGTATGTGACCCTTACCTGTGTTGCAAGGGAGTGTAAAAGCACTGCTAACAAGATCCCTAGCTATGAAAGCAAATGGAAAGGAAAGGGAGAAACTGTCAAAACTAGTGAGTTGATCAGTGAATTAATAAAAGCGCAAGGGATGTAACTCAGTGGTAACGTACAGCTTTGCATGCATGAGGCTCTGGCTTCAATGGCCTCAACCTCTTGACCTCTTAAAGGTTTGACCTTTAGTACTGACTATTGAATGTAGGTAAGGGATATACATGATAACCCCTAAATGTATGTATTGCAAGCAACAGTGTGTAAGAGAGGAGGGAGGGAGGGAGGGAGAGAGAGAGAGAGAGAGAGAGAGAGAGAGAGAGAGAGAGAGAGAGGAGGCAAAATGCCTACCATAGAGACAGGTGTGGGGCGGGAAGGGAATCAGGGGACATTGGTGGTGGGAAATGTGCACTGGTGGAGGAATGGGTGCTGGAACTCTGTATGACTAAATCCTAATCATGAACAGTTTGTAATTATATATCTCATGGTGGCATAATAAATTTTTTAAAAGGGGTTGACCTTAAGCTATCATAATGTTATTGTTCTGTCACTCAAAGGAAGTCCCTGAGTCCAGCCCAGATTCAAGAGGATAGAATTCATTTGTGATGGATAGATTTTATGTGTGTACAGGAAGGAAGGAGTTCTTTGAAAACTGTACCACACAAAGAGTACTTTAAAGATGTAGCTAGTCTTTGTTGCTCTCTGTGAAGCAGAATTTAATAAATCTTTTTTTTTTATTTTATTTTATTATTTCCCCCCCAAAATTTTGTTACACTATTTTAGACATACAATTGAAAGATGCTCATGTAGAGTTTTGGTTCTACAGTGTTCCAACACCCATCCCTCCACCCAAACCCATCTCCCATCACCAATGTCCCCACCTTCCTCCCCCTCCCACACCTCAACTACTTGGCGGGTTCTGTATGTCATTTCTCTCCTCTTTATCTCTTCCTCCCCCAAACTTTCCTGCACATCGTGGAATGCAGTGCATCAAAGGACATTACTGTTTCCACTATTTTAATGGGCCGGTGGCCCGGGCCCCAAAAGGGTTGCTCTATTAAACTAGTCATGGGCAGTTTCCCAGTGTCCAAAACTCCAGTCTGGTGGGCGAGTCTCATCCAGCTGCTTCCAGGACCCTCCAGAGGTGATGGGCCCTAGGCGAGAGCCGAGTTCCAGCTTCCCCAGCCGCTTGTGAGGCTCTTTCATGCTATGGCTGGTGGCCCCAGGGCAGCTCCTGGGCAGGGCCACCAGGCTCGACAAAATGGAGGGGGAATGGCCGACCCTTGACTCCATCTGACAAATTCCCAGTGATTCCTGCTTCTGGGAGCCACCTACCTGGGCTAGAACTGGTTTTGCTCTGTTAATCTGGTCGTGAGGCAGTTTCCCAGCGTCCGGACAGTGAAGGTGGTGGCTAGTGTGGTGGGCGAGTCTCATCCGGCTGCTTCGGGACCCCCAGAGGTGATGGGCCCACTCCCAAAACCCATCTCTCCTCCCGGGGCCCCATAGTCAGCTGGGCCTGGGGCGAGCCGAGTTCCAGCTTCCCCAGCGGCTTGTGAGGCTCTTCATGCTATGGCTGGTGGCCCCAGGGCCTAAATCTTGATTGTTTTTACACAGTGCAACTCTAGGGTTTTGTACTATTCTCTTCTGTATCTTTCCTTACCTCCAGATCAGAAAACTATTGAACTATATTTTAAAGTTTGCAGCTCAAATTTCAGTACTTACTCTAGACTTAAGAATTGTTTTGCTTATTTGAATGAGTCAGGAAATATACTAATTTTACTCTTTATGGCATTTTTGTGTTCCCTATGTGGCCTAGATCATTTTTTCCTACTGATTTAACATATCATCTGTCATAGCAAAGATCCATCTATGCTCAGTAGATTTTCTGTATTCATAGTAAGTTGTTTTTAAATTCACCTACACGTGTCAGAACTATGTTTTCTTAATTACTAGAGTTTTTCTATTTTCATATTAGGGGACCTTTCATACTTTTCTTTTTTCCAAAAGTACCTTGACTTGTGGCCTGTGTTCTCCTTCAAATATTTTTATGGGTAGTGAGAACATTTACTGCATAATATCTTAATTTAATTTTTGTACTACAGTGTTGTCAACTATAGTAACCATGCAATTCATTCATTTCTCAGATCTTATTCATATAATATCTGAAAGTTTGTGCTTTTCCTTGTTTATCCCTTCCTACCACCCAGATTGTAGCAGTCACTAATTATTATTGTTTCTTTGAGTTTGATCTATTTCTTATATATTTTACAGTTATTAGCGATAACTGGCAGTTGCCTCTCATTTATTTCACTTAGCACAATGCCCTCTTTGTTTGTCCATGTTGTCACAAACGGGAATTTCTTCTTTCTCATTACTATACACGCATCACTGATGAATACTTAAAGAAACTGACCTTTCACTGCTAATATATTCTTTGGTGCCTTTATCACAAATTATTTTTCTGTATATGTAATGACCCTTTTACTCTCCCTGCCACTTTTTATACTTTTGATGTCAGAAAAACATCTTCTTATATAATATATCCATTAAAAAATCATTATAGTTATAGTGATTTTCATAAACCATTACAATATTACATTATTCAGAATTCCTGTTTTTTTAAATTTAAAAGCTCCATACATTCTTTTTTTTTTTTACATATTCTTTTTTTTAAGTATTTTATTATACCACCGTGAGATATAAAATTACAAAGTTATACAATTACAAAGTTCATATTGGGTTTTCATCATACAGTGTTCCAGCACCCATCCCTCCACCAGTGCCCATCTCCCACCACCAACGTCCCCAGTTCCCTAGCCCACTCCCCAGCCCACCTCAATGGCAGGTTCTTTATTTCCTTCTCTTTCTCTCTATCTCTTTCTCTTTTCCTTCCCTTCCAGACTATGGATTACAGAACATACATTAAAGGGTTGTCATGTGTATCTTTTTGCCTGTATTTTTTTTTTTTTTTTGCTTTTTGGGTCACACCCAGCGATGCTCAGGGGTTACTCCTGGCGGTGCTCGGGGGTACCATATGGGATGCCGGGGATCGAACCCAGGCCAGCATAGGCCTGCCCCGTGTAAGGCAAATGCCCTACCCACTGGGCTATCGCTCCGGCCCCCCGGTTGCCTGTATTTAGTGCTCAGTTCTAGGTTGGTATTAGTACTTTTGACAATTGTTAGCACACTGTTCCATTTTCTGTCTTACCTAGCCTCTGACCCCCACACATTTGTGATAATTTCCACCTTTGACAGGACCTCCTGATACGTGTTTCACTTGACCTTGGATATTGGTATCATAATATGGACATATATATTTATGTCATGCAAATAAATGCAGTCATTCTGTATCTGTCTCTCTCCTTCTGGCTAATTTCACCACTCCGCTTTTAGATTTTACTTTCCCTTTTTTTTATTTCATCATCGATTTTCAGGCACTCTGGTTGTTTCCAGATTCTGGCTATTGTGAATAATGCTGCTATGAACATAAAAGTAGGGATGGTGTTTCCGCTGTATATTTTTGGTCTCCCAGAGTTGATTCCCAGGAGTGGTATGGCTGGGTCAAATGGGAGTTCAATTTCTAGTCTTTGGAGGAATGTCCATATTGTTTTCCAGAAAGGCTGTACCAGCCGGCATTCCCACCAACAATGGATGAGTGTCCCCTTTTTCCCCACATCCACGCCAGCACTTGCTGTTCTTGCTCTTTTGAATATGTGCCAGTCTCTGTGGTGTAAAGTGGTATCTCATTGTTGTTTTGATTTGCGTCTCTCTGATGATTAGTAATAATGAGCATTTTTTCATATGTTTTTTGGCCATTCAAATTTCTTCCTTGCTGAAGTTTCTGTTCATTTCTTCTCCCCATTTTTTGATGGGGTTGTTTGTTTTCTTCTTGTAAAGTTCTACCAGTGCCTGATATATCCTGGATATTAACCCCTTATCAGATGGGCATTGGGTGAATATTCTTTCCCATTCTGTGGACTGCCTTTGTATCTTTGTCACTGTTTCTTTTGAGGTGCAGAAGCTTTTTAGTTTCATGTAGTCCCATATGTTTATCTTTTCTTCTAGTTGCTTTGTTAGTGATGTTTCACCTTTGAAGATGCCTTTAGCTTCAATGTCGTGGAGGGATTTTCCTATATTTTCTTCAATGTACTTTATGGATTCAAGTCTGGTATTGAGATCTTAAATCCATTTTGATCTGATTTTTGTGCATGGTGTTAGACACAGGTCCAAATTCATTTTTTTTACATGTCGCTGCCCAGTTTTCCCAACATCACTTGTTGAAGAGGCTTTCCTTACTCCATTTTGGACTCTTTGCACCTTTATCAAAGATTAAATGATCAAGTGTTTGAGGTTGGGTGTCAGGATACTCAATTCTATTCCATAGGTCCACAAGTCTGTTTTTATTCCAATACCACGCTGTTTTAATTACTACTGCCTTGTAGTACAGTTTGAATTTAGTAAAGGTGATGCCTCCCATCTACAGAATTCCTGTTTTATTTAATGGAAGAGTTTTATGCTTTTTTATATTCTCACGTTACTGATTATGTTGCTTATAGTTTGAAGAGTTCTCTTTAACATTTTAACACTGTCTTCCCGTTCATCATCGATTGGCTCGAGAGGGCACCAGTAACATCTCCATATGTTCTGTCTCATGCTAATAGAGCCCAAGGGCACCTGCTTGCTCCAGGAACATAAAGAGCCTCAAACCATTCCATCATGTTATGGGAATGAGGTCTAAAATTGTTACCAGTATTTGGCATATCAAATACGACACAGGTAGCTTGCCCAGCTCTGCTGTGAGGGTAACATTTTAACACAGTAGATACAAATGTAGATGAGCGTCTTAAGCTTCTGTTTGATTGAGAATGTCTTTGTCTCTCCTTCAGCTGTACAGGTAAGATGGTTTTGGTTGGCAGTCCCTACTAATCTTCCATTCCCACACCCATTACTTTAAATACAGCATCCAAGTCTTTCCTGGCACTCAAGGGGATTCTTCTGAAAAATCCTAATAATCTTCTGAGAGTTCTCTCGTATGATATGAGGTTCTCTCCTATTTTTGCTTTGATTTTCTTTTTTTTTCTTTTTTTTTTTTTCTTTTTGGGTCACACCCGGCTATGCTGGGGGTTTCTCCTGGCTCTGCACTCAGGAATTACTCCTGGCGGTGCTCAGGGGACCATATGGGACGCCGGGGATTGAACCCTGGCCAGCATGGGCCAACCACGTGCAAGGCAAACGCCTTACCCGCTGGACTATAGCTCAGGCCCCTTGCTTTGATTTTTGACAGGTAAATATAATGTGTCTCAGTGATGTTTTACTTGAATATGAGGACCATTTGAATGCATGAATGTCCATACCTCTGCCCAAACAGGGGAAGTTTTTCCACTACCACCTCTTTTTTAAAATTTTTTTTAATTTTTTTTTTTTATTGAATCACCATGTGATGAACCATTTCAAAGCTGTTTATGATTGAGTTTTAGTCATACAGTGTCCCAACACCCATTCCTCCATCAGTGCACATTTTCCAACAACAATGTGCCCAGTCTCCTCCCTTTGCCCAACATCTCTCCATACACACACACACACACACACACACACACACACACACACACACGTATCTCCTTTTGCACATTCTGACTTGCAATACAGACACTGAAAGGTTATCATGTATATCCCTTGGCCTACTTTCAATACTCAAGTTAATATTTACAACAATAGTATTGTTGTTAATATTTAAAACAATAATAGTTTAACACTATTATTGTTAAACTGGTCCCTTCTCTAACGTACCTCTGCCCCCGTGGTAGAATCCAACCATTGACACATCCTCTGGGCCCTGATTTCCCAGGCTTTGTATATTATTTTATCTCATGCTATTTTCGTTTTTTTTAGGTATCCTTCCCTTTATGGTCTTTATTTTTCTACTTTTTTCTTTAAAATCCATAAATCCATGCAGTCATTCTATATCTGTCCATCTCTTTCTGATTCATTTCGCTTTGGAGTATAGTCTCCATGTGCATATATTTATAGGCAAATTTCATGACTTCAGTTTTCTTATCAGCTGCATAGTATTCCATTGTATAGATGTACCATAGTTTCTTTATCCAGTCAACTGTTCTTGGCACTCAGGATGTTTCCAGATTCTGGCTATTGTGAATAGTGATGCAATGAACATAAAAGTACAGATGGTATTTCTGCTGTGTTTTGCAGCCCTCAGGGTATATTTGCAGAAGTACTACCACCTCTTTAATCTTTCATTTTACTTCTTTGGGTCTCCCATATGCTAATACCTCTCGTTTAGTATTATTTAATAACTTACAGAAGCCTTATAAATTATTTTTTCATTCTGTTTCCTAACTTTTACCCTCAGAGTAGGCAGTTTCAAATGATTTGCCTTTGAGTTCATGAATTCTTTACCTTGATCTGGGCCATTGATGCTATGTAGTTTTTTTTTAATTCCAGAATTTGGCTTTTATATGATTTTTATCTCTGTTGACTCTCTCATTTTCTTCCTGTGTTGTTTTTCTTATTGCATGTGGTTGTCAGTATTCTCTATGTTTCATTGATCTCTCAAAAATTATTTTGAATTCTTTATTCAGCAATTAATAGATAGCTATTTCTTTAGTTTCTGCATCAAAAATTATTCTGTTCCTTTGCTGGTGCTTATTTTTTAATTTCATTTTGTGTGTTAGTGTTCTGTAGCATTGTATTGATGTCTGTGCATTTGAGAGAGAGCAGTCACTTTATTCAGCTGTTATGGACTGTCTTCAGTAAGGAAAGACCACCTGAGGTGGGTGCAAGGGCACAGGCTGGGCCGATGTGGTGTTCCTAGCTCTAGGAAAGACCCTGCAAGCAGAATCTCCATGTAGCACTGTCAGTCAGTGAAGTATCAGTGAAGTATCAGCAAAGACTCTAGGACTCAGAGCTAAGGAAAAGAGTGGTGGTAGCAATGTTTCTTGGCAGTGCAACTTCATATCTGGGCATGAGGAGTGCAACTCTATCTCCCTTTCTAGAAGCTTTGTGGCAGTGATGGCTTTCAGTTATCTTGGGGCCAATGCTCCTGTTTTATTTGGCAATAAAGGTTGCCTCACTTTTATTGGAGCCCACCCACTCCAATAAGCTCTCTGCCATACTCCACTATCAGAGCTGAGGGGAGTTACAGCTCTTGTATGGGCTTTTGGGGTCCTCTGTAGAGCAGGCTCCGTGTGTGTGTGTGTGTGTGTGTGTGTGTGTCTGTGTCTGTGTGTATGTGTGTGTCTGTGTGGGTGTGTGTGGGTGTGTGGGTGTGAATCATGATGGAATCTGTAGCATGACTGATAACTGATGGTCCATTATCTCTGCTAGTCATCTCTAGACTTGTAGCTAAACTAAGCCAATCTCCTTAGGGATCCTTCTGTGTAGTTCATTTTCCCCTCCACTGTGCTGCTGTAGGTTCTTAATTGGATTCATGAGTCTCCCCAGGGCTATTTTCATTCATGTTGAAATTCATTTCTTTTGTATGTGAACAAGGGCAGATGCCTCCTATTCTAATGCTTTGTTGATACACCAAGGTCTGTGCACAGCTTGAATGTTATTTCCTTCATTCTCATTTTTTTTGTTTGTTTGTTTTTGCTTTTTGATTTATAGAGTTTAGTTTTTCTAATTTCTTAATTTAGACATTTAATTTAAATAGTATTTTCTATTGTAGACATTTAAGATTTTATGTTCATCTCTTTAGATGATTCTCAGAATTCTCAGACATTCTAACATTTAGCATCTTAGCATTAAATCTTTAAGATTTTGGAATTTTTATAATAGTTTCATCCTTGGAACTATGGTTTATTTAGCCAGTTGTTTCTTAATTTATAAATTTATGGGTTTTTGCTTTTTATCTTTATTTCTAGACTAATTGCATTGTAGTTATAAAGTACGATGCTGAATCATTTGAATTTAAATCATTTGAAGTTTATGTTATGACCCAGTTAGTAGTTAATTTCAAATTGTTATGTGTGGTCCAAAATACATGAAATTAAAAAAAATACTTGAAATATTTACCACTTAAGTATATATGTATGTTTGTATATATATATATATATATATATATATATATATAAAAAAACTTTTTTTTTTCGGGACCCCCGGGCTGGGAGCGATCGGCCGCAGGGCCCGCGCAGCAACCCCACCCCGCTGGGCTCCGCCCGCCCCAAGAAAAAACTTTTAAATTAGATTGTTAAATTCTGTTTTGATGGCATAGAAGTTGTTCCAGTTTATTGAAATAAATTTGATAGACTGTTTCATTATTTAGCCCACATTATTTTGGCTGAGACAGACATGGGGCAGAGCTGTTACTGGCTCTCACTGTGCCCAGCCGCTCATGAGGTTCCCGGGAGGGATGGCAGGTTCTAGCCCTGGCCCGCCACCCCAGCAGAGCCTCACAACAAGCCAGACGCCCCCTCCATGAGGACCTCCATTTTCCACATCCGACTTCCCCCTCATCAGAACTCCACCCAGCAGACCAGCCTATCACAGCCCGGCTTGCGTAGCCACAAGCAGCCGCGCGGTTCATCAATAAATGCTGGAATTTGAGAGGACTACAAGAGTATGCTACCCACACGGCAGAGCCTAGCAAGCTACCCATGTCATATTTGATATGCCAGATACCAGTAACAATTATAGACCTCATTCCCATCACCTGATGGAATGGTTTGAGGCTCTTTATGTTCCTGGAGCAAGCAGGTGCCCTTGGTCTCTACTTGCATGAGACAGGTCATATGGAGATGTTACTGGTGCCCGCTCGAGCAAATCGATGATGAACGGAAGACAGTGATACAGTGATTATTTTGGCTCCTTTAAATTGTTAGTTTTGAATTTTGTATTTTGCATTGCACAGTTGCATTATATTTACTTAAGTTTTACTATTGGGTGGAAGGTCAGAACTACTCCTTTCTGTTCTCCTGGTGAAATAAATTTTTGTTTTGTTTCATTTTTGATTTTTGGACTATATCTGGTGGTTCTCAGGGCTTTTTCTTGGCTCTGTCCTCAGGGATCACTCCTGGAAGTCCTTAGGGACTACATGCCATACTGGAGTCAGTTATAATCTTTGCTATTACTGCTGTATCAGATCTAAATTTGCTTTTTTTCTTTCTGAATCTTATAATCAGTGTTTTCCCTGTTTTTATTGGTGAGAATACTGAGATGTGAGCATACTGAGATGATTTGTGAGCATAAATTTATATTTTTATAGAACCAGTTGTTGGTTACATGAACACTTCAAATTATCTTTTGGTTCTCATTTTATTTCTCTTTTATCAATATTTTTTCTTTTGCCTGCTGACTTTTGGTTTTGTTTTTTTCTTCCTCTTCCAATTATTTAAAATGTAAGGTTGAGTTGTTTATTAGAGTTATTTATTAACATAGATCTGTATTGCAATGATTTTACTTTACTATTATGGCTTTGCATCTCAGGAGGTCTGAAAGCTCATCTCTTTCTATTCAATATTTTCTAGGTAATTTTTAATTTATCCTTTACCTACTTTTCAGCATGCAATTCTTATCCAGAGTGATCATTTACAGCTATCTTTGTCATAGTGGTTTCTTCCTTATCCCAAATGTCTTTTCCCCAAGCACTTAATACAGACTTCCAACGAAGAACCAATCCTCCTGCTCCTTGGGTACTGGTTTCATATTATGTTTTCTTACATCCCACAAATGAGTGCAATCATTCTTTTTTTCAATTTTTTAACTTTATTTAAACCCCATGATTTACAAAATACAAAGTTTTTCACAACACAGCTGTTAAAAGATTCATCATTCAATATCAATCTCACTACCACTGTGCCCCCACAACCACCAGAGACCCTCATTTCCCACCCCCCATCCCCATGCCTCCTCCTAGCAGCACTAATTATATTGACTTTTACAGCCCACTGAGTATTGAATGCAGGCAAAAAGATACACATGATAACCTCTAAACGTATGTATTGCAATCCACAATGTATAAGAGAAGGAATAAAGAGAGAGAGAGAGAGAGAGAGAGAGAGAGAAGAGATAAAAAACCTGCCATAGAGACAGGCTAGGGGAGGGGGAGGGTATTAGGGACATTGGTGGTGGGAAATGGGCACTGGTGGAGGGATGGGTGCTGAAACACTGTATGAGCGAAACCCAAACATGAACATCTTGGTAATTGTATATCTCACCATGGTATAATAAAATAGTTTTTTTTTAAAAAGAAAATGGTATTGATAAAGTCATGACTCTTTTTCTGGGTTGTTATATAAGAGTCTGGCCAATTTCTGATCTTGTATTCACTTGCTGAGTTTCTAGAACGTTGTGGGTTTCTACTAGTCAACCCCAGACTATCACCACTGCATCTAAAGACAACAATTATTTAAAATTTTTCTCAACCTCTGTTTGAGCCTGTCCTAAGCAAATCCTGAATAATATGTCCTATATTGCTTGGTGGAGCTAATTCTCTAAATACGGTCAATGAACATGTTCCTCGACGAAACTCTGTGGAGATTATTAAATCTCCATTGTGCCATTTGAGCCCACTGTATAGGAAATTATCAATATGTTCCCACAGACCACAGACTACACAGTGTGCCCACACACTTGTGATTGTATGCCCCATACTTAATTCTATAAAATGTGATGGGATATATGGTACATCAACATACCAGACTGTGAGATATTGGGCGGCCACTTTGCACCATGGGGAGAGCTGGCAGCAGCTCTTCCGTGAACCCGAGTCCTTGGGTCATGGCCAACTATGCCCACAGCAATTCTGGCGGGTCCAGCAGGCCTTATGGAGGGGACCAACGTGGGGGAGGGGCCCAAGCTCCAGCTACACAGAAGCCCTGTGTGTTTAGCAGCTAAGATCTGCATACCTGGGCTTGAAATCAGCTTCTCTCTTGGGTGGGACTCTGACGAGCTGTGGAGTCCGGACCTTGAAAATAGCTGCTATTGCAGTGCATGGGGTTCCTCTGGCTTCTAAGCTCTATTGGAATAGCAGACAAAGGCCAGAACCTGCCCCTGCTCCAGGCGCCTCATGCTCGGTCAGGCACTGGGAGAGCTGGCAACAGCTCTTCCAAATGCAATCATTCTTATTTCTTTTTTTTATACTAGGATTCGTTCATTATTTTTTATCAGTTTATAGCTGTGCGGCTGACTAACTGACAGTATCAGGTACAAATCCATTTCAGAGACTTTGAACTCCCTTTTATGCTTTCTTCAGACTATTTTCTTGCTCTGTCCTTACTCAAGCTCAGCTAACCCTTCTCTCTACTCATCTTAACTCTCTATCCTGGCAGGCTCTCTGCTCCTCCAACTCACTCCTGCCTTCCAGGCTGAGAACCCAGTCTCAACTGACAACTCAACTGCTTTTCCAACTCTTTTATGTCCTCATTATTTTTGTATGGGCCATCCCTTTAAGAAGCACAAGCCATCCATTTAAGGGATCTCTTGAATCTCTTAAAGGGACCCAACAATTTCTCATAGTGGAAGTCTGTGGTGGCGAACAGCATTGGTTTTGTTGTTATTGTTATTGCTGTTTTGGGGTCACACCCAGCAGTGCTCCAGGGATGACTCCTGGCTCTGTGCTTAGGGATCACATGCAGTAGTTTTGGGAATGTGGATGATCAAATCCAAGTCTACCACATATAAATAAGTGCCCTACCCACTGTACTATCATTCCTGCCCCAAACTCGATTAGGTTTTGTTTACATAGGAGAGTTTATTTCTCCACTATATTTGACTGACAATTTTTAGGGCAGTGTATTCTTCGCTGGAACTTTTTCTTTTAGATTTTTCAGTGCTGTTCCACTTTCTTCAAGTCTACAGTGCTTCTGCTGGAAAATCTGATAATGGCATTCTTTGGATATCACTTTTTTTCCTTTAGAAGTTCTTAATAATTTTATTTATCATTGAACTTGACATATATCATGATGTATGTCATTTTGCAGTTAAAAGTTTGCTATTCTCTCATTTTCATGAACTTTGATAAAAAAAAAACCCTCACGGCAGAGCCTGGCAAGCTTCCCGTGTTGTATTTGATATGCCAAATACCAGTAACAATTTTAGACCTCATTCCCATGACCTGATGGAATGGTTTGAGGCTCTTTATGTTCCTGGAACAAGCAGGTGCCCTTGGGCTCTACTGGCATGAGACAGGACATATGGAGATGTTACTGGTGCCCGCTCGAGCCAATCGATGATGAACGGGAAGACAGTGACAGTGATTGATAAAAAAAAATTCTTTCCTTATATTTGGTAATTTCTCCTCTATCACTGTATCACTGTATCACTGTCTTCCCATTCATCATCGATTTGCTTGAGCGGGCACCAGTAACATCTCCATATGTTCTGAATCATGCTAGTAGAGCCCAAGGGCATCTGCTTACTCCAGGAACATAAAGAGCCTCAACCCATTCCATCAGGTCATGGGAATGAGGTCGATAATTGTTACTGGTATTTGGCATATCAAATATGACACAGGTAGCTTGCCAGGCTCTCCTCTATATTTCTTCAAATTAGCAGTGTCCCTTTCTCTCTTTACCTTCAGGTCTCCTCATTGCCTTAATATTACCTTTTCTAATATGGGTTAATGGTTCTCAAAGATTTTTTTTCTAATATTATTTCACTCTTCTGTTCTATTTGGACAAATACCAAATTATATCATACTTTACCCTACTTTTTCTACAAAATTAAGACCTATTTATTTATAGTTTTTTTTTTTGCTTGCCATAGAGTTTAATTTCTTCTCCTTTTTCTTATTCTTTCCCCATACACACTTTCTGATGATTTTCTCCCCAAGAAGATGATGTCAAAATGTACTATTATCTTCAGTATGAAATTTAAGATTAAATTAAAACGAGTTGTATATTCACCTGTCAATGTAAAAAGGGAAATACTGTTTCAGAGGGAATTAAGCAATATGATAGAAAAGTCATTGCGAAGGGTCAGTAACACATGGAAGAGTCTAAAAGCTATATAAAAAACTTGAAGCCAATTAGGGCTAGTGAGAAATTGGGAGCTCCATATGCAGCTTTAAATAATAGTTGTACCTATTAATTTTGTCATTTGTATTAAACATAAATAATATATTTTTACAGTTTACTGCTTCACATGGAGACAAATATTCCCTATGACTCAACTCAAATAATTGAAGAAGAAAATATCCCAAGACCAAGGTAAAATCATATATTATACAATAAAAGTTTCAACAACATCATTTGTAGACAGAGAAATGTAAGTGTTATATAAGGATTAAAGAAGGATTCTGGTGTTTGCAAAATCTCAATTTCTTAGGAAATGGTTTCTTACAAGACAGGCAAATTAATGCTAGACCAACCTTGGAAAAGCCAAAAACAATTGAGAGAGGGAGTTTGTGGATATCAGGCGTGACATAGTGGGTCCAGGACAATGGTTAGATCAAGGTATATATTGCTGG
Source organism: Cryptotis parvus (assembly GCA_021461705.1). Classification (NCBI taxonomy): domain Eukaryota; kingdom Metazoa; phylum Chordata; class Mammalia; order Eulipotyphla; family Soricidae; genus Cryptotis; species Cryptotis parvus. Next base: position 20,067 of record JAJIBD010031878.1, read on the forward strand.
ATATAAATTGGCTTTTCAGAGCAGAAAAGAGTAGCACAGAGATGGAGGAAAAATGGGTTACATATATACGTGTGTTTATTTTTCATTTTTATTTCTTAACATTCCTATGAGTATATCAACATTCACTCAGAAAAATTTAATGGTGAAAAATAGTTGAAATATTGAAATATTATTACTTTTATCTGAGCATGATACATTAAACCCATGCTTTTACTCCTCTCCTTAAAAGCTCATTAAAATGATAGTAAGATAAATGAAAAAAGGAAAATAACATAAGAAAAGGATTATGTAGAAAAAATAATGTGGTGGAAGTAAAATTTTAGAATATCTTTCATCATAGTAAATGCCAATGGACCAAAAGTTTTAAACATTAAAAGAGATAAAAAATACAAGCGTTGAATATGAAAAATAAAGGATACCAATAGATATAAAATGGAAATAGATATAAAATGTCTATCCATATTTTCTTTAAGTTTATATGGAAAAATTGCAAAAAACTTTGTTGTGAAAACGTTACTTGATTTTTAACCACATTTAAAATGGATGGCTAGGACTGGAAAGATGTCTTTGGTGTATGGTCCCCAGGCCTGATCTCTGGTGCCTATTCACTTGGAGTAGACCCCAAGTATCACTAAGCAGAGCCTAAGCCCCCAAATCATACAAATAAAACTAATATAGATAATGTGCTCTTTAATTACATTACAAATAAGTTACAAACAACTAGAAAAATCCACAAAATTTTAATAAAACAAATTTTAAAAAATCTGAAAAACACTTTTGTAAATAACTCACAGATGAAAGTTTTAAAATATTTCCCAACCCAAGGTAAATACACAACGTAGCAGAGGCAAAAAAAAATGACAGTGCTAACAATTGTGAGGGTACTAAGCCAACCTAGAACTGAGCATTAAATAGAGGCAAAAGGATACACAGACAACCCTTTAATGTATGTTCTGTAATCCATAGTCTGGAGAGGAAGGAAAAGAGAAAGATAGAGAAATGGAAAGAAATAAAGAACCTGCCATGGAGGAGGGCTGGGGGAGGAGGAACCGGGACGTTGGTGGTGGGAGATGGGCACTGGTGCGGGATGGGTGCGCTACACTGTATGACCAAACCCAAATAGACTTTTAATTGTATATCTTTGTAATTGTAAAAATAAATAAAAAAAAATAATAAAAAATAAATAAAATCTTTCCCAATAAAGGAAATATGGAAAGATTTTAAAACTAAATAAATATAAAATATACAAAAATCTCTGAATGCAGCAGTACCTAGGTCGAGAAGTCAACATGATGAACGACCTAAAACCTGAGCTCGCGCAGGAAAAAGAACAGCATGGAATGCCTTCAAAAAGCATTGAAGAAATAGCTAAAAAGACAAAAGAATCTCCAGCTCCGGGCACATCTCTTCAACTCCACTGTTCTCCTTGCATTAACATTTGCCTCAGAGACCTGGGCCCTACAAAAAGCAGGATGAGAATGCTATTCGGGTATCCAGAGAGGAATCAAAAGAGCTATGCTTGGAATATCACGTCTCACTCAAGTGAGAGAAGGAATTGGAGTTCTGACCTCCATCGCTGTTCCAGAGTCACGGACGCTGTCTCCTTTGCCAAGGCATCGAAAATCAGATGGGCTGGACATGTAATGCGATTTGGAGATGACCACTGGACTAGAGCTGTTAACGACTGGATCCCATGGGATGTCAAAAGATCATGTGGTCACCCACCTACAAGATGGTCAAACTTCTTCGTCAAGACCCTGAATGAACAGTTTGAGGCTCTTCATATTCCTGAAAGCAAGCAAATTCCATTGGGCTACACTGGCACGTGATAGGGTCAAAAGGAAATGTTACTGGTGCCCGCTCGAGCAAATCAATGAATAACAGGATGTCAAGTGATCAAGTGATCAAATATAAAAGGGAGGAAGGGAGGGAGCGGAGGAAGAAGGAAGGGAAAAAAGAAGGAAGGAAGGAGGAGGGAGGGAGGGAGGGAGGGAGGGAGGGAGGGAGGGAGGGAGGGAGAAAGAAAGGAAGGAAGGAAAGAAGGAAGAAAGGGAGGAAGGAAGGGAGGGAAGGAAGGGAGGAAGGAAGGAAGGAAGGGAGGAAGGGAGGAAGGAAGGAAGGGAGGGAGGGAAGGAAGGAAGGAAAACCAGGCAAGTCTAGTTACTGAACTACATAACATAAAAATTATAGAGCATTGCAATTTAGTATTTATGGAGAAATTTGTAGCCATATAAACAAGAAAATGGGAAAAATAATAAGTAAATAATTCACTTAAGCATCCCTTAAGCCCCAAAAAACCCAGAAGAAGAGTTATGTGGTGTCCCTAAATAAGTTACCTGCAACTGAAAGCGCGATAGCTATAGTACAGAGCTTAAGGTTCTTGTTTGCGGAAGTCTACCCCTTGTTCAACCCGGCTCCATGTTAGATCTCCTGACTACCACCTGAGTGAAGCCTAAGCACAGAATCATGAGTAAAGCCCTAGCACTACTGTTGTGCCCCCCCCAAAAAAGTAAGAGAAAGTTAATTGTATTTTGCAATAACTTGAAAACTTACCTAAAATGAATTAAAAAGAAAACATTTAAATTTACAGCTAAGAACTTTAAGAAAAGCACAGAAAGAGAGAAGCGAAGAGCACCGACCCAGACAAAGTCAGACCCAAATACCTGAAGAACGCCGCCGCACGCATCAATACACTGGCTCGGCCTTCACACGCTACCTGTCTGACTACAAGGTGCCCTCCCAATGGAAAACCAGCAGGACAGTCCTACTGTTCAAGAAGGGAGACATCCACGACGTTGGCAACTATCGCCCCATCTGCCTGTTGTCCGTCATCTACAAGCTGTTCACCTCAAGTCATCCTGAACAGGATTGGCAGAACATTAGATGAAGGACAACTATATGAGCAAGCTGGCTTCCAAAAGGATTCAGCACAATCGACCATATCCACATGGAAACCAAACTCATTGAGGTTTGTAGGGAGTTCAGGATGCTGCTCTGTCTCATGTTCATTGATTTAAAGAAAGCCTTTGATTCTTTGTTGAGACTGGAAGTGGTCATCGAAGCCCTAGCCAAACAGGGTGTTCAAACTCAATATATCAAGATCTTTCGTGAGCTATATTATGGATTCACCACCAGGATCTCACCATCCTAAAAGGAAGTGATTATTGATGTCAAAAGAGGGCTTCGGGAGGGTGATACCATTTCACCAAAACTCCTCAGCACCGCCCTCGGTAACATCATGCAACAATTAGAATGGGAAGGAATAGGAGTGAAGATAGATGATTGGCAACTATACCACCTATGCTTCGCTGATGACATTGTTCTAATAACATCAAACATTAGCCAAGTGGCACAAATGCTGGCTGACTTCGACCGAGAATGTGGAAAGATAGGTCTACAGCTGAATCTCAACAAAACTATGTTCAAGAAAAACGAACTAGTTCCAGATGCCCCATTCACTCTCAATGGAACAAACATCTCTGAATGCAGCAGTGTACCTAGGTCGAGAAATCAACATGATGAATGACCTAAAACCTGAGCTGTGCAGGAGGAAGAGAGCGGCATGGAATGCCTTCATGAGCATTGAAGAATTAGTTAAAAGGACAAAGAACCTCCGGCTCCGGGCACATCTTCTGACTCCACTGTTCTCCCTGCATTAACATACGTCTCAGAGACCTGGGCCCTATGAAAGCAGGATGAGAATGCTATTCGGGTCTTCCAGAGAGGAATCAAAAGAGCTATGCCTGGAATATCATGCCTCACTCAAGTGAGAGAAGGAATCGGAGTTCCGACCTCCGTCGATGATCCAGAGTCAGAGATGCTGTCTCGTTTGCCAAGGCATCAAAATTCAGATGGGCTGGACATGTAATGAGATTTGGAGACAACTGATGGGCTAGAGCCGTAATCGACTGGATCCCATGGGATGTCAAAAGATCACGTGGCCGCCCACCTACAAGATGGTCAGACTTCTTTGTCAAGACCCTGAATGAACGGTTTGAGGCTCTTCATATTCCTGAAGCAACCAAATGCCATTTGCTAAACTGGCACTTGATAGGGTCAAATGGAAATGTTACTGGCGCCTGCTTGAGCAAATCGATGAATAACGAGATGTCAAGGGTTCAAGTGATCAAGTGATCTAAATAAAATTGATTCAGTTTTTTAAATCATAAATAATAATAATGATTTGTTTTTAATCATAAAAGGTTGAAATTTATATTTACGAATCAATGGCATCCCTACCCACACAACCACATCAGGCCTTAAAAAATTTAAATTTTAAATTCAGGAAACAGATAACGACTTACTCTACAGATAAGCAAAGAAGAAAATAGTCCCAGATCATCAGTTGCAGTCATATCTTAAAATATTTAATGCCAAAGATAGAAATTTATAAACTAGATGACATCATAGGACTGAAATTAAGTTATTGTTTTCATAAATTCAGTGTTAGTTCAGCATCACAAAACCTGTAACTATCATCAATAATAGATGAAGTAAAGAATACATAATAAAATTCACTATATCTGAATGATAAAAGATACTTAACAGACTACTTGATTAAAAACATTTACCCAGCAAAACTTAAAATAATGCCTTTTTTTTCAGTGAGGAGCATACCCAGCAGTGCTCAGGGGTTATTCCTGGCTCTGTACTCAGGAACTACTCCTAGTGGTGCTCAGGAATCCGTATATGGTGCTGGGGATTGAACCCAGGTTGGCTGCATACAGGCAAATGCCCTACTCATATAGGTCCAGCCCAGTAATAATGTATTTTATTAATAAGTGCATCTTTAAGCTTAAAAAGTGAAAAGGAGTTTTGCCACTTCTATTCAACATCCTTCTTTAGGTTTTAATTCATTAAAAGAAAAAGAAGACAAAAGAAATAAAAGCTGGGAGGTTTGGAAAGTGAAAATAGCATTGAGTATTCTAGAATAATATTTTCTACAAAGAATTTCTCCAAATCAATTTATAAAGTTTTATAAATTAATAAATCAGTTTAGAAAGACTGTTGGATGGCACTCAACATTTATATGTACTGTGAATTTATTTCTATAGTCCAGGTTCAAAAGGTAATTAAATCATAATTACCGCTTATAATAAAAATGAAAATAAGATACTTATGAGTTAGGGGCTCTTGACATAAGGGACTCCATTTAAATTTCCTCCACCCTGTCAGAGGGAAGGGGACTCTTCACCATTGCTCCAGGAGTCTCGTGCAGTCCAGTAACAAGTCCAGAATTACCGCCCCTAATCCCAATTGTTCCTCAAGATGGTGAACCATCTTAATCATTAATAGCTTATTTTGCTTTTTTAACTTGCTCTGCTGACCACAGCTCCTTATCCATTTATCCAGTGTTTAAGGAGGATGTGGTTTTTACCTGTATAAACTTGTCCCTGACTATCCTCAAGCCCTCAAGTTCTTTGGGATCCTGATCTGCTGAGTGTCACTGAATTCTGTAATTAAAAACCCCAATTCTGCCTCTCAGTGGCACCAATTTTGTGACTCTCAAATTATAACACCTAGGAAAAATATTTTAAAGTGATGCATTTAATATTTAGGGAGAAAATAAAATTTACTTGACAATAGAACAAATTTATATAGAAAAGTAAAAAGGTCAAGATAAGACAAAAACACTTTTAAGAAACAAACTTGTATCAAAATAGAATAATTATAAAACTCCTTCTTAGACTGGGAAAAATACGGTTGTTACAGGAAGGACGAATGGGTAGGGTCTAGTCATTTAGTGCTAAACTGTTAGTGGTGAGTGCAGTGAGGTCTTTGCCCCAAATGTTATAAGAGCTATGATAGATCAACAAAAAAAAATTTTATTTAAAGCTATAGTAACCAAAACAGAAGGCTACTCTGAAAATTGAACTTCAGAAAAGTATTCTCACTTTTCCTTAACCTCAAAATTAATTGGGTTACATTTTTTTATTTAATTGAAAGTATTCTTTCAACTAAAAAGCATTCTTTTTGGGGGGTCACACCGGCAATGCTCAGGGGTTACTCCTGGCTCTGCACTCAGGAATTACTCCTGGCGGTGCTAGGGGGACCATATGGGACGCTGGAGATCGAACCCAGGCCGGCACAGGCCAGCCACATGCAAGGCAAATGCTCTACCCGCTGGATTATCGCTCCAGCCACAAGGGTAAAGATTCTTAAGAGCCTTACAGTGTCAATATCTCAATGACAAAACTATTTGCTCTATATAGGATATAATAACTAGATTCACTGTATCAAATGTTTGAATTCTGCTTTTCAAAGTTTTGACTGAAATTGCTTGAAAGCATATATATTGAATTGTTAATACAGAATGAAGATTTAAAATCCATTACAGAGAATTTAACCATTGTATCTTACTTTGTCATATTAGGATTTTCATTCCTGCAGAGAAAGATTACTCTGAAAACCTAGCAGCATTAAAATATCCATCAGCTAAAACAGCAAGAAAAAAAGGAAATACTGATACATGAGATATTTAAAAGGGAGTCAGAGGAAGAAGAAGAAAATGAGGAAGATTATTATCCAGGCATGTAAATTATGTTCTCTTTAATGGAAATGAAATCTTTTCATAATACTAAATCAAGAGAGTAAGTGACACATTGGATATAAAAGTCTGCTTTCAAAATAAAAGGTTTTGTACTATATTCATTTTATGAGATAAAGCCATTAGCATACCTTCCTAGTTGGCCTTTTTTTCCATTCGGTCCTCACAAAGGGAGACACAAAACTCTCCTTTTTAGGGGAACAATCCCATTGCTGTTGTCCTAATAAAATAACATTGTTGGGCTTGGAGAGTGAGTTATAGTGGCAGGGCTATATGTTGGTTATGGTTAACGTGACCATGTATCCAGTGAGTAGGGCCTATACTGGTTATGTGGTTGATTGATGGCAATATTATTAACACCACCAAGAATATCTCATATTCCTACAAGAAATTACAGTTCAAATCACTGTCCTTGTGCATTTTTTCCTTTTGTTTGAGTTAAAGACCCTAAAGATACCTCAAAGACTCAGTAACTGCTGGATTGGGTGCCAAACCAATAGACCCTCCTTTTTACCTCTCCTTTTTACCTTTTTACCTCCCTTATCTTACCTCTCCTTTTACCTCCTTATCTTATCTGTTACTTAACATAATATTTAAACCCCAGCTTCCTTTCTTATTCAGTTTGTTCACATCCTGACTTAATAAAATGTATCTCTGTCCTATCTTCACTTCTTCCTGAATCAGTCCTTTTGTTATCAATAGCTTCAACTCTTTTTTTTTTTAATTTCTGATTTTTTTTCTTTTTTTTTTTTTTTTTTCTTTTTTGGGTCACACCCAGCGATGCTCAGTGGTTCCTCCTGGCTCTGCACTCAGGAATTACTCCAGTTCTCGGGGAGACCATATGGGATGCCACAGATCAAATCTGGGTCAGCTGCATGCAAGGCAAACACCCTACCCGCTGTACTATTGCCCTGTCTAATGTCTGATTTCTTTCCTCCACACCTGAATTGGCAAACTTCCAGTCTCATCAACGTGGCTGCTGATTCTTTTTTTTTTGCTTTACCTTATTTGATGCTGCCACCTGCCCCTTGAGGTGTTGCAGGTGTGGCTGCAGTGCCCAGCCGCATTGGCAGGCAACAGACAGGAGACAGGCTTGTCTACACCAGGGCTTGCCCCATGGGCCCCAGATGGTTGATGATCTGACATAGAAAAAGACTGGGCCCCCTGGGATGAACCCAGTGCCACAGCAGAGCCTGGAAAGTTACCTGTAGTGTATTCAATATGCCCAAAACAGTAATAATAATGGACCTCATTCCCAACAAATGGAGATGTTACTGGTGCCTGCTCGAGCAAATCAATGAACAACAGGAAGGCCATTGATACAAATGAAGTGATACCTTCTTTTGTTGCTAAAAGAAGGTGGCAAAAACCAGACGGTCATATCAGGTGACAATGTATTTATTTATTTATTTATCTATCTATTTATTTATTTATTTATTTTTGCTTTTTTTTTTTTTTTTTTTTTTGGGTCAGACCCGTCAATACTCAGGAATCACTCCTGGTGCTGCTCTGGGGACCATATGGGGATGCCAGGGATCGAACCTGGGCCGGCACGGGCCAGCCCACGCTCAAGGCAAATGCCCTACCCGCTGGACTATCACCCCAGCACCGATTTTTTAATGAAGTTTTATTGTAACATAATAACACCCATGTTTTATTTATTTTCCTCCCATCTATCTATCTATCTATCTATCTATCTATCTATCTATCTATCTATCTATCTATCTATCTATCTATCTATCTATCTATCTATCTATCTATTTATATGTGTATTCATTCATTCATTTATTCATTTGCTTTTGGGCCACTCCTGGCGATGCTCTGGGGTTACTCCTGGCTCTGCACTCAGGAGTACTCCTGAAGGTGCTGGGATGCTGTGATCACCCCGGGGTATATGTAAGGTAAACACCCTCCCTGCTGCACTATCATCCTAGCCCCATCAGGTGGTTCTTTTATTCAGCAACAGGACAAACATCAGTATTGTAACCCTGACTGTCCAGTCCCACTGCTGTTTCAGAGGTCAACCAAGGTCGTGGGAAAACAAAGCTGTTCTATTTGTAGTAAGTGGGCATGTTGGAAGATAGTAAACTTTCCTTTTTGTAGAACTATCATGACTACATGAATAACCATAAAGGTTCATTCCACTGCCACTGGATGGCCAACTAAGTGAGAGAAACTGTCCCCAGTGGAGAGACTATTTTATTGGCCACTTGCTTGCAGATTGGAATATGGTGGACTCAGATTCTCAAAGCAATCCTATTGTTCACAAAGTTTCAAAATGGGGTTTTGTTTGTTTGTTTGTTTTGGTGCTATTTTCTCCAATCCTAATCTTAATTTTCTGAGAAGTCTCTCTAGAGGCTGTCCCAGATGACAGTTGTAGTACAACACTGAGTATTATTTCGTTTGTTTTCTTTCTCTCTTTTATTTCTTTAGCTGCCTCCCTGTCAGCACTGGTTTGCTTCTGGGCATTCTTATACAGACTATTCTCACTGGTATAAAGTGATATCTTGTTGTGATTTTTGCTTTGCATTCTGAGAAGTATATTTCAAGAAAGGGCAAGTTGCAGACTGGTGGGTGCCAGTACACTCAATAAATTCCTCTGAGTCATACTCCAACATAATTTTGAAACTAAAGAAAGATTTCTAGGTAAATGTACTGTCTACATTATCTTCCTTGTAAAGACAGTACGCTCAATAAATTCCTCTGAGTCATACTCCAACATATTTGTGAAACTAAAGAAAGATTTCTAGTTAAAGATACCATCTACATGTTATCTTCCTTGTAAAGATACTTTTGGGGGAAGCACAAGATAAGGAAAATATCTTGAGTAATTTACTTAGCAGTTTTAGATGAGTGAGCGAATTTAGATGAGATCTTAATTCTCTTTTGGGCTGGTTTTACTGTCTGATATAATTGTATGTGTCTCCATAGCCCTCTATCCCATTAATCACAAAAACTTTAAATTGCTTTAGGGGAAGCAAAATTTTGTCACCCCAAAACATGTGTCTCTGACAAAAAGATTATTTCATAAGAGAGTCTCTGAATGCTGGAGAAAGATTGATTTCACTTTTTATAAGGGATATGGACGGTTGTGAAGAATATGTCTCGCTTAGCTGTCTCTTCCACTGTGCAGGAGAAGACCTAATAGCCTTCTTTCTCAGATGGAAGATTAGATCTCTCTATCTCTTATTGATGGAGAAGTCAGAACTTTATGCATTAACAGTACAGTACACCTTTTTTTTACTCTGCTTTCTGAATAAATTGGTCCTCCCCTCACATCCTTTGTCTTTAGCATTTAAGAAGGCAATTTAGACCATTTTTCTAAGAATTCATGTTTTTACCGTGTCTCTCTAGCATGCAGGATGTGTACATGTCAACATGCCTGATGTTAATTTGTTTGCCAGTCTTAAGGAACTGCAAAGGAAAGAGAAATCACTTCACCCAAAAAATTACCCATGATTCTCTTTGTTTATATGTCCTACTTACAACAGATTTAAGTTGAAATAACAAAATGGAAGCATGTAGCTTCCAGCTTCCTAGCTCCATCTACCATAGTTGTCTTGCTATTAAGCCTCTTCATTTTCTGATCTACGCAGAAAGCCAACTACTATCATACTGGTTCTTGTGAAGAAGGAAAAGCTTTATCACTTTTGTTCCTTTCGCCAGGAAAACAAAAGTACAATTCAAATAGCATCTCTTTGTCTCAATATTTTATGCAACTTTCATTATTTAGCCTTCCTTTGTTGCAGAAGAATATTTTTAATAATAAAAAGAGAAAAAAAAGGTGTGGGGAGTTGGAAAGGTGAGGAGATCAGCTGGCATCATTTGATTGGTTCTGCTTGTTTTGAAAAGAAGAGAGGTTCTGTAGACATCTGTCATCTGGATGACAATGTTTTCATATTCAGGATGATGGTCTCTGGATAAGCAGGCTATGGGACGATCTGTATCTATCCATTTGGATGGTGTTATATCCTCTGTGATTCCTTTCTGAAACATAAATTACGAGTCATTATTTCTTTTTCTATGTTTTTACCTGGTTCTGCACCTTTGAAAGAAACAGTAAATCTCTCTTTATAGTTATCTCTGCAATAATGTTGCTGGAGAGACAGTTTTGGAGAGGCTGTAGGAGTTAAAGTGGACTCCTGTGAGTTGCTGCACAGCTCAGATAACTGCCCGGACATTCTGTAAAAGCAGTGTGTCCATCTATATTTATTTGTTGCAAGTGATTTATGTGAAATAAGAAGAGATGTAGTTGCCTTGAGAGGCAAACCTACCACTGTACCTGCTTTAGTTGCCCAGAAGACATATGGAAGGGCATTAGGACTACTCTGAGCCTTTTGTGGCACAGACACTTAATTTCTGCTGGCTCTACTGGGTGATCATCAAACAGTGCCTGAGTCCCATTTAATCTTTTTTTTTTTTAATGGATCATGCCCAGAAATGCTCAGGGGTTGCTCGTGGCACTACACTGAGGAATTACTCCCAGTGGTGCATGAGACCATATGGGTTGCTGGGGTTTGAAAATGAGTCAACTGTGTACAAGGCAAATGTGCCCCCAGCTATACTTTTTGCTCCACCCCCACCCCACTTAATCAGCATGGGGTTTAATCCCTTCCACCCGATTTCTCAGGAAACCATGGTCCCAGGCTAGAAGGAGGGATTTTTCTTATTGCAGGAAAAGAAAAAAAATATCAGTCCTATTTTTAACCCCTCCCCTACTTTGGTTCATGGCCAATGAAAAGAATTTTGAGGAGATAGTAAGAAGGAATAGTAAAATAAGATTAATTTGTTTGGGAATTATGAAGAGAGAGAAAGAGAATTATACCCTCTGACTTTTCCACAGTGGAAAGAGCCAAATACACACACCAAAGAGAGACGTGGACAAATGCAAGATGGAGAATGAAAATCATTGTGTAAAATAAAGGAAGCAAACATTTTAGGGAGAGATGCGGGTGATCCCCAGAATGGAGAAGTGCATTCCTTTGCCTCTGGCAAGTTAGGTTTTAAACAGTTTTTTCAAACTGCTCCCAAGGCTATTGGAAGGCTTGTTGTCAAGGGAGAAAAATTGGAACTATTGATGGTTCTTTTTTATATTTTCAGTATCATCTTTATTCCAGCTGTTTGTCTTGTTTTGGGGTGTACCAAGAGTGCTTAGGGCTCTCTGTTATCTGTTATCTGGGATCACTCCTGACAGGCTTACAGGCCATATGGGTTAATGGGGTTGCACCCAGGTTAGCAACATACAAAGCAAGTGCCCTACACTATATATGGCTCGACTCCTCTAACATCATCTTTGGTTATTATTGGAACCTCTATTCCCAGGGGCTTCAGGAGATGCGCTGACCTGGAATTTTTTCATCTTAAAGGTTTTCTGAGTTCCTCAGATAGGTCTTATATTTTAAAAGTCTTCATGTCTTTGGGTTGCTTTGGGCTTCAAATAGCGTATTTTCCTGATCTACAATTCCAGGGTCCCCCTGTCTCTTTTCCAGCAGCACAATCTGGGATCTTGTTCTGCCATCATAGAGCTGAGGACTCAGGAGAACCATGAAACTCTAATCAGGACAAGATTATATACTTTGGGCCTGAAGTAAAGGGAAGCTGATGGTCTTGGCTGGATGCCAGTTTCTTTGTCTTTATGGAGAAAGAATTAAAGGACAAGGAGCTAATGTCATATTTATGATTGGCATCTAATTATAAAATTAGGGGACACTTGGGTCAATATGTTTTTCACTCTTAACGAGGAAAGATAAAGGCACTCTTTTTTTTCAATTTTTATATTATTCATCTTTTATTGAGTCACCATAAGATACACAATGTTGTTTATGATTGGATGTCAGTCATACAATGTTCCAACACCTATGTCTTCACCTGTGTATACTTTCCCACTTCCAATGTCCCCAGTCTTCCCTCCTGCCAACTTCCCAGCCAGCTTCTACACAGGCACCTCTCCTCTCTCTCTCTCTCTCTCCTCTCTCTCTCTCTCTCTCTCCCTCTCTCTCCCTCTCTCCCCCCTCTCTCCTCTCTCCTTTCTCTCCCCTCTCTCTCCTCTCCTCTCCTCTCTCTCTCTCTCTCTCTCTTGTTCTCTCTTTAATTTTGCACATTATAGTTGGCAACAATAAAAAAGACTTAACTTTTTGCTAAACTAGTTTACCAATTCCAGGAATTTTTTTTTCTTTCTTTTTGGGCACTTCAGATTTCTTAAGGGAATAGCTGTTCTTTCCTCTTCTTTAAGGTAAGACAGGCCAGCTCAGTACTGGAGTTCCTTTCTGGTCATAAACAAGTAACCAGGGTTGTAGATGTTATCTTCCCTTATTCTAATGAGTCTTTTCTGTCAATATGTCATTAAGTTACAGATGTAAGATTTGCAAATCCTAAAACAAAGCAATTCAGAAACAGCTTCAATTGTGTGTGTGTTTCTTCCTTTCAGTTTATCTTTATATCCAAGACCTCCCAGTCACTTAGATTCCCTATCTCCACTTCATTATGTTAAATAGCAAAAAATATAACGAGGCTAATTTTTAAAGATCTAATTGACTTTGTTAAATAATTCATGAACCAGGTAGCTTTCTCAACTAGCAAGTTAAAAGGTACTACAAAAAGGTTTACAAAATAATAGTATTTATTATTAGGAAAAGGGTGGGACAGGGTCATTAGAAAAAGAAAAGAAAGATGATTTCAGGTTAAAGCCTCTTTCACCAGGGGAAACAGAGTTTTATAATTATGCAAATGACCTCACAGTCTGACAAAGAAACTCCAGATTGGTTAGCTTAAATTTCTAATATTAGGGTTGGGAGGCTTAATCTGGTAAGCACATATTTTGTCTGCAGGAGGCCCAGGTTGTCGTGAAACTGCATCCTTCCTTGCACATTTCCAGGGACTCAAGCACAGAGCTAAGAGTAGCCCCCCCCACCCCCACTTCAGCACTATTGGGTCTGCATCCCCACCAGTTTCCAAATTTGGAAGAGGTTGAAAGATTAAATTAGGTTAGTTTTAACTCTAATTTAAACTTGACATTTTTTAAAAGAAAACAAAAAAGCAATTCACCCCAACATGGGCTCTGCCATCTTCACTCTGTTAATAAGACCTTTTTCAGGGCTGGAACAATAGTATAGTGGGTTGGGCACTTGCCTTACATGTGTCCTGCCCAGGTACAATTCCTGGCATCCCATATGTTCTGCCAAACACCTCTAGGAGTATAATTCCTGAGTGCACAGTCAGGAGTAACCCCTGAGCATCACTAGGGTTACTCCTTTTGGCCCCAAATCCTCCAAAAACTTTTAAACTAATAATAAAAACTAAAATTTCCTAATTTTAAAGTAAAATAATTTTTGCTGCATAGGATATTTACTTCCCTTGACTATTTCTTTTTTTTTTTTTGATCACATCCGGCAATTCTCAGGGATTACTCCTAGCCAGACCCTGCACTCAGGAATTACTCCTCAAGTGCTCAGAGGAGCCTATGGGGTGCCAGGGATCGAACGCGAGTGGGCCGTGTGCCAGGCAAATGTCCTACCTGCTGTACTATCACTCTGGCCCCACTATTTCCCTTTACTGCTCCCAATAGCTTTCAACGTTTCCAGCTGTACTTTTTCTATGTCATTTTTCATTTCATTTCTCTGCCTAACTTATGTTTCTTGAGCATTTGAGAGACCTTTAAAATTAGTACTCTTTCTCTCTGAACTAAACTATATTTTTAATCTCTACTGAGGTTCTGTGATTTACAATGCTATTAATGACAATTCCTGCATATATCACTCCAATACCACAACCACCACCCTTCCACCACGGTCCCAGAGGCCTTGCAGTCAGACCTCCTCTGCCCTCATAAGCTCATTCTGTGGACGAACTTCCTGTTTCTGCTGCTTTTATACTTTATTTTTCATAATATATCTCCTCTCATTCACTATTGAGTACATATCTCCTACATTTAGTTGGCACCTGAAGCTGGGTACATTTGATTTCCTGAAGGGACCTGGAGGTTCAGAACTCTGAATTTTAGTGGGCAACTATTATTAAATGAGCTATTAAAGTAATGCAAGTGGTTGGGCCTTATAGGTTTGTAATCCTGAAGTCTCTCAGCAAAGGGAGGAGTATCCCATCTATTGTTACTTTGTCCAGTAGAAGGCAGACATATCCAGGAAGTCCTGGAAAGGAATATAAAGACAAGGGCTTGTTGACCTTGATAGCAATTTTTGTCATTATACTAATAGCTATGAAAAGGTTTTAAGCTAGAAGTTAATATCAGTTTTCTGTTTATAAAAGTAACTTTGTCTAAAGATTGAGGAAGATATTAGGTAGCAAAAAATTGGCATAGGGTGACCAGATAAGAATACCTGAAGAGCTATTTCATATTCTAAATGTAGAATTACCAGTTAGGGTAAAGGGAAACATTGATGAGGGAGAGGAAGGAGTCAAAGATAATGATTGATACCAAGGTTTCTAGGTTTCAAGGATCACGAATTGAAGGCTTTGGAGGAGGCAACATGAGTTCAATATTGAACATGGTATAATTGAGGTATTGTTTGTACCTATCACTGAAAATGCCCGGAAAGCAGTTGAAATATATTTGGAGCTCAGAGAAGTTAGTCTGAGGTGACGTGTTTGAGAATAATAAAGTGGAACACAGGTGAAATTCCCTTGGGACAGTGTATAAAGTGAGGATAAAGCAGGACTAAGAAGCCATAGCAATTATACATTGAAAATCATCATTAGCAAACAATGAAGATATAGGCTTGGCCAGCTGATTAGTCTGACAGAGAATGAGTGTGTGGTGTTTCCGCAGCTCAAGGAAAACACTGAGCTTTGTCAAAAAGTATGTTTAGGGTATGGAGCAATAGGATAATGGGTAGGGAATCTGCCTTGTACATGGCCCACCCAGGTTCAATTCCCAGTATTCTATATGGTCCCCCGAGCACCGCCAGGTGTCATTCCTGAGTGCAGACCCAGGAGAAACCCCTGAGCATTGCTGGGTGTGACCCAAAAAAGCAAAAAAAAAAGAGAATGAAATAAAATAAAACATGTGTGGTTTATGATGACAATGTAGGAAGATCCTAACAACACCTATCCCCTTGTATAAATAAGATTGATAGTTATATATGGAACAATTTTCTCTGATGGGGAAAAAAAACACCTTGAAATACTGCAATGGAGAAGCTTAGATAAATTCCTGAAACCATATCTTTTCTAACAGAGGCCCACCATCAGGAAGGAATTCAGTTTTAAATTTCTCCTCCTAAGAAGTAAAGGGCTTAAATTCTATATCTGGAGCCCAAGCTCTTAAACCTGAGAAATGAACTTTTAAATTTTTTGCTATTATAATTAATGGAGCTTGTGTATAAGACTCATAGGTTATAAAAATTTTTTTTAAAAAGGCTTATATGGACTAACCTGCCCTAATGCCCAATTCAGAGGCAGCCAACTGGAAGTGCCCAGACTAACTCTGAAAGAGACTTCTCTGTTTAAAGTATTTAGGGCAGCTATATAACTTAAAACATCCAGGAGCAAATAGGTACTCTCAAAGATGAAGGTCAGGGAGAACCATCTTTGAGCAATTTCTCTGCCTTGCTCCAGGTGACTATTATCTTGTAGAAGGGAGCTTGGATGTATCTGGCACACTGATTTTTAGGTTACTATCTCTGCTGTAAGCAGGACTTAATGTTTTAGGTTCCATTAGACTGGAAGAACCAGAGAAAGAGAACTATCACCCCTAGGGCTCAAGAAAGAGGCAACAGATTGAGAAACCCAGTGTTAATGTGGAAGAGAGGTGTATGCCTGTTAGCACATAAATATAGGCCAATTACATTTCTTTTTCCAGATACCATGGAAGTTGGTAACCAGTTCTTTCTTTGCCTCATTCTGGTTCTGGATGACTGTTTTAGAATAAGGAGCCTCCTGTTCATCTTAGCTAGTGCATTTTGTACTTTTCGCCTAGGGGTCACATCCATTGATGGCCTGATTCTTGTGGCCAAAGGAGCTTTTTATTCATGTTTCATGACCTTGTGGCAAAGAAAGGGACAGTTCCTCATAGGCTATAAACTCGGGACTTGGCTCCTGTTTTGTTGCCTGGTAGAAAAGAAAGAGTTCTTCATTGGCTATGAGTTCAGGAATGAGGTAGAAGATACTAACATTCCTCCTGAATTTCCCATGAAAGAGATATATTTGTACACTTTATAAGATGCTACCTGCTCTATACAATGGAATACTATGCAGCTATTAGGAAAACGAAGTTATAAAATTTGCCTATAGATGGATGGACATGAAGAGGATCATGCTGAGTGAAATTTGCTGGAGAGAAAAGGAAAGATATAGAATGACTGCATTTATTTGCGGAATATAAAAAAATAGCATGATACCAGTATCCAAGGTCAGACAAAACATGGATCAGGAGGTCTTATCAAGGGTAAAACCTACTGCAAATGTGTGGGAGTCAGAGGTTAGGAAATACAGAGAAAGGAACAGTGTACTAATAATTATGGTAAATGATAATACAAGCGTAGAACTGAGCATTGAAAGTAGGCAAAAGGATATACATGATAACCTATAAATATATGTATTGCAAGCCACAATGTGTAAGAGAAGGGGAGAGAGAGAGAGAAAGAGAGAGAGAGGAGAGAGAAAGAGAAAGAAAGAGAAAAAGAAGTAAAAAATTGCCTGCCATAGACACAGGCTAGGGAGTGGGGAAATCAGGTGACATTGGTGGTGGGAAATGGGCACTGGTGGAGGGATGGGTGTCGGAACACTGTATGACTGAAACACCAAATTTGGACACTGCTACCTGAAATCTGACTTCCAGTTGCCTGGACGTAGTGCTGAATTCCTAGTCCTCGGGACTTGGGGACTTGGAAGACTCTTAATTACTGCCAGACACTAAATATTAAACTGGAAAATCACCAAGGTTTGAGACACAACCTCTTGCTAGAGCAGAATTAAATGACATGGCAGGCACTGCTCAAGACAAAAGAGGTGGTGTTTTATCCAACACATAGAAACTAATACAGAGTAAGCAAGATAAGGAAATGGGAATATATTCCAAATGAAAGAATAGAATAGAACCTTAGGAATGATGTTACTGAAATGCAGGTAAGTGATTAACTTGATAGTTAAAATAATAGTCATAAGATTATCACAAACTCAGGGGAAAATTGAATAACAAGAGAGAATTTCAACAAAGATTGAAAATCCTTGGAAGCATGAAACAGAAATCATAGAGCTTTAAAATGAAATACTGGATTCAGCATCATGCTAGATACGCAGAAAAAAGAATCAGTGAATGTGAAGACAGGACTGTACACTTACCTTAGAAGAACAGCGAAAGGAGAAATAATGAGAAACAGTGAAGATAGTTTAAGTAGGTTATGTGACAACAAGCCAAATTTCACATTGTATATGTTCCAGGAAAAGAGAGTGAAAGAAGAAAAATTTCAGGAGGTAATAACAGAAAATTTCCCTATTTGTGGAAAGAAAAAGACATTCAGATGGAGAAAATTCAGTTTCATTGAATTAAAAAAAAGACATCAAAATAATTAAAGTGAAATATAAAAAGTTATTGGGGCGAAGTAAGTCCCCCCACCTTCCATATAACTAGCAGATTTTTTTAGTAGAAACTTTGCAGGCCAGAAAGATAAATTCAGAGTATAGAAATTTAAAAGCAGAACAAAAACAAAAGCCTGCCAACTAGAAGGCTCAGTATGGCAAAGGTGACATCCAGGATATATTAGGCACTGGTAGAACTTTACAAGAAGAAAACAAACAACCCCATCAAAAAATGGGGAGAAGAAATGAACAGAAACTTCAGCAAGGAAGAAATTTGAATGGCTAAAAAAACATGAAAAAATGCTCATCATCACTAATCATCAGAGAGATGCAAATCAAAATAACAATGAGATACCACTTTACACCACAGAGACTGGCACATATTCAAAAGAGCAAGAACAACAAGTGCTGGCGTGGATGTGGGGGAAAAGGGGACACTCATCCATTGCTGGTGGGAATGCCGGCTGGTACAGCCTTTCCTGAAAACAATATGGACATTCCTCCAAAGACTAGAGGAAAGACTAGAAATTGAACTCCCATTTGACCCAGCCATACCACTCCTGGGAATCTACTCTGGGAAACCAAAAATACTCAGCGGAAACACCATTCCTACTTTTATGTTCATAGCAGCATTTTCACAATAGCCAGAATCTGGAAGCAACCAAGGTGCCCGAGAATCGATGACTGGATAAATAAGCTTTGGTACATCTACACAATGGAATACTATGCAGCTGTTAGGAAAAATGAAGTTATAAAATTTGCCTATAAATGGATGGACATGGAGAAGATTATGTTGAGCGAAGTTAGCCAGAAGGAGAGAGACAGATACAGAATGACTGCATTTATTTGCATAACATAAATATCACTTCACTTGATCACTTGAATCCCGTTATTCATCGATTTGCTCGAGCGGGCACCAGTAACATTTCTATTGGACCCTATCACGTGCCAATGTAGCCCAATGGCATCTGGTTGATTCAGGGATATGAAGAGCCTCAAACCGTTCCTTCAGGGTCTTGACAAGGAAGTCTGACCATCTTGTGGTGGGGCGGCCACGTGATCTTTTGATATCCCGTGGGATCCAGTCAGTAATGGCTCTAGTCCAGTGGTTGTCTCCAAATCGCATTACATGTCCAGCCCATCTGATTTTCGATGCCTTGGCAAGCGAGACAGCGTCCCTGATTCTGGAATAGCGACGGAGATCATATATATGTACATATTAGGATACCAATATCCAAGGTCAAGTGAAACATATATTAGGAGGTCTTGTCAAAGGTGAAAATTATCTCAAATGTGGGAGTCAGAGGCTAGGTAAGACAGAAAATGGAACAGTGTACTAACAATTGTCGAAAGTACTAATACCAACCTAGAACTGAGCATTAGAGGCAAAAAGATACACATGACAACCCTTTAATGTATGTTCTGTAATCCATAGTCTGGAAGGGAAGGAAAAGAGAAAGAGAGAGAAAGGGAAAGAAATAAAGAACCTGCCATGGAGGAGCCTGGGGAGGGGGGAGGGAACCAGGGACGTTGGTGGTGGGAGATGGGCACTGGTGGCGGGATGGGTGCTGGAACACTGTATGACCAAAACCCAAATATGAACTTTTTAATTGTATATCTTTGTAATTGTAAAAATAAAAAATTTTTTTAAAAAGTGAAGGAGTCATAGATTTTTCCAGCAAGCAAAAACCAAAGCAATGGATCACTTACAGACTGTACTGAGAAAGAAATGTTAAAGAAATATTTGGGATGTTGAAGGGCACTGTGGTTTACAAACTATTAGCAAGGTTTCACACATGAACTAGTCAGCACCACACAGCCCATCTAGGTGTCCACTTCCCTCTACCACTGTCCAGTATCCCACCCTGCTCCATCTCACCCTATGGTAAGCCTCCTACAGAACATACATTCTTAGTTTATGTGGCCTTTGAGTACTTTCTACTCCTTCATTCTGTTTCATCATATTCCCCAAGCGGAAAGATCATTCTGCCCTTCTGACTAACTTCATTCAGCAAGATATTCTCGCCAGCTCTATCCAAGTGACAGAAATTTTTCTTTTTTTTTCTTACAGCCAAGTAGTATTCTATTGTGTATATGTACCATCATAATCAGATCTTGGACATGGATATTTTTTCCTGATTTTTTTTTTTGGCTATTGTGAACAGTGCTGTAATGAACACAAAAATACAGATATCTTTTCTAAATTGAGTGTTTGGACCCTAGTGGTAGAAGCCCAGGAGTGGAATTGCTAGCTCCTATGGAAGCTCAAGTCCTTTGTATTTTTTTTTTTTTTGGTCACACCCGGCAATGCTCAGGGGTTTCTCCTGGCTGTGCACTCAGGAATTACTCCTGGCGGTGCTCGGGGGACCATATGGGATGCCAGGGATCAAACCCGGGCGGCATAGGCCCGGCCGCATGCAAGGCAAATGCCCTACCCACTGGGCTATCGCTCTGGCCCCGTCCTTTGTATTTTTATTTTGAGAAGTGTCCATGTTGTTTTTTTAAGAAGTTTGGACCTATCGACATTCCTACTAGCAGTGAATGAGCAACCCTTTCCCCATACTCATCCTCACCAACACTGATTATTTTTGTTCTTTCTGCTATGTGCCATTCTCACTAGTTTGAGATGATACCTCATCATTCTTTTTTGATTTGTATTTCCCTGATGATAAAGTGATGATAAAGTTGTCATCATATAACTTTGGCCATATATATATATATATATATATATATATATATGTGTGTGTGTGTGTGTGTGTGTGTGTGTGTGTGTGTGTGTGTGTGTGTGTCACTCTCACTGTCTTCCCGTTCATCATCGATTTGCTCAAGCGGGCACCAGTAACATCTCAATATGACCTGTCTCATGCAAGTAGAGCCCAAGGGCACCTGCTTGCTCCAGGAACATAAAGAGCCTCAAACCATTCCATCAGGTCATGGGAATGAGGTCTATGATTGTTACTGGTATTTGGCATATCAAATAAGACACAGGTAGCTTGCCAGGCTCTGCCGTGCAGGTAGCATACTCTTGTAGTCATCTCAAAATCCAGCATTTATTGATGAACCGGGTGGCCGCATAGGGCCGCGAGCGGGGCTGTGATAGGCTGGTCTGCAGTGTGGAGTTCTGATGAGAGAGAAGTCTGGATGTGGAAATGGAGCCCTCATGGATTCGGGGTCATGTGGCTTGTTGTGAGACTCCGGGCCGATTAAAAAAAGACTGCTGCAGGGTGCATCTCAATTTGCCAGGCTGCTGGGTGGAGTGCTGATGAGGGGGAAGTCCGGATGTGGAAAATGGAGGCCCTCATGGAGTGGCGGGGTAGTCTGGCCACTCCACGAGGGCCTAAACTTTGGCCATATATATATCCAAAGTTTATATATATATATATATATATATAATATATATATATATATATATATATATATATATATATATATATATCATATATATGTATGAATGATATGTATTTTTATTTGTATCACATCCAGCTGTCCTCAGGTTTACACCTGGCTCTGCACCTAGGAGTAACTCCTGAGTGAGTTCTTAGAGGACCATATGAAATGCTGAGTATTGAACTTAGGGTCGAGCTGCGTGCAAGGAAGTGAACTACCTGCTGTACTATCTCCCCTGCCCAATGTATATCTTCTTTAAGTAGGTTTCTGTACAATCAATGTTTCCCTATATTTAAAAGTTTAAAAAAAAGTATTTGCTAGATGTTATGTGAAAATAAACATTACCGCCATTTGTATTAAAGTGTATAAATACTTGAAAAAAATTAGCCAAAGATATGAAACATCTGTATACTGAAAAGTACAGAACATTAGTGGGAAAATGGAAGGAGGTACAAGTAAGTAAAAAGATACTCTGATGTCAGTTGATTAGAAGAAACATTTTTTTAAATGTCTGTACTACTCAAAGCAAGCTACGTAGCTAATGCCTTCCTCCTATCAAAATTCTAATAGTGTTTTTGTATGTGATTCAAATAGTTCTAAAATTTACATTGAAGCATAAATACACCATATAACTAGAAAAGTCATTAGTTGACAAAGAACAACAAAATTGGAGAAATCATACTTTTGAATTTCAACTATATTACAACATTCTAGTAGTGAAAGCAATATATTGATCAATTGATCACTTGAATCCCGTTACTCACCGATTTGCTCGAGCGGGTGCCAGTAACATTTCCATTTGACCCTATCACGTGCCAATGTAGCCCAATGGCATATGGTTGCTTCAGGAATACGAAGAACCTCAAACCGTTCCTTCAGGGTCCTAAAGAAGAAGTCAGACCATCTTATAGATGGGGCGATCATGTGATCTTTTGACATCCCATGGGATCCAGTCAGTAATGGCTCTAGTCCAGCGGTTGTCTCCAAATCACATTACATGTCCAGCCCATCTGATTTTTGATGCCTTGGCAAATGAGACAGCGTCCCTGACTCTGGAACAGCAATGGAGGTTGGAGCTCCAGATTTCTTCTCTCTCTCACTTGAGTGGGGCGTAATATTCCAAGCATAGGTCTTTCGATTCCTTTTGGGAGACCCAAATAGCATTCTCATCCTGCTTTCGTAGGGCCCAGGTCTCTGAGGCGTATGTTAATGCAGGAAGAATGGTGGAGTTGAAGAGATGTGCCTGGCGCTGGAGGTTCTTTGTCCTTTTAGCTATTTTTTCGATGCTTTTGAAGGCATTCCATGCTGCTCTCTTCCTCCTGTGCTGCTCAGGTTTTAGGTTGTTCATCATGCTGACTTCTTGACCTAGGTACCCATAGCTGTTGCATACAGAGATGTTTGTTCCATTAAGAGTGACCTATTTCCCAAAAATTCAGTTAATTAAAAGAATTTCTAAAAATATACTCATTTTATGAGGATCCATTTAATTATTATTTTTTTTTTATTTGTGGGCCATGCTCAGGGTTGCTCTTCGCCCTGCACTCAGGAATCACTCCTGGTGGACTTAGAGCAGCATTTGGGGTGTCAGGGAATCAAACCCAGGTCGGCCACATGCAAGGGAAATGCCCTACCCTCTGCACTATCTCTCTGCAGCACCAGAATTCATGTTTTATGTATCTATGTTTGATTTGGGGACCCTACTCAGCTGTGCTCAGGACTTCCTCCTGTTTCAGGAATCATTCCTGAAGGTGCTTGGTGCGGACCATATGTGGGGCTGGAGTTGGCTGTATGTTAGAAAAGAAACTAAACCCTTTTACTATCTCTCCAGTCCCAGGTTTTACATTATAGATTTGGTAGCCAGCAGGGACCGAGTGCAGAGCCGGAGAAACCCCGAACACCGGACCCAAAAAAAAAAAAAAGATTTGTTGTGACAATAAAATCAAGTAGCATTTACCTTAGTAAACAGTATCAATTTCAAAATTATTAATTTAATCTTTATAACTATTCCAGAAAGTTTTTATTGTTAACTCTTATGTTAAAGATAAATAACGTTAGGCAGACAAATTACTTACAAAGCAGACAAGATTTGCTAGGTTTGTGAAGACTTGTGATAGATCTGGGATGGTTGAACCTATGTTCTCAAATACTATGGTGGTTATTGTCTCATATTTGCTTGGTAGGTAGAATTACGATGCTAGTCATTTGATTATTATTGATTTCCTTTTCAGATTACTTTCCAAAATATTTATCTCAACAAAATGTTCCTGTTTTACAACCAGTTTCCTCTAAGGATAAAAACTTATCAAAAAGAATAGAGGATATAAAAGTAACTGTTTGTCAAAAAGTTAGAAAAAGCAAGGCTTCACTATATGATATAAGAGGTATGGAAATCACGATCTCATCTTGTTTTGAATACACTACACTCTCCAGTTATTATGTGTTTTGTTTATTTACTTTATACATTGATTTAATGTGAAAAAAATCATTTAATTTTATGTGTTTAGATGCTTAAAGAATTGTTCAAATCTGTTTTAAATTTTTTTTTAAAAACTAAAAGATCATTATATTAGAAAGTTGACAGAGATTATTCAATGACTATTTCAGTTAATAGTCTCTGAAGGTTATGATTATAGCACTTTACAACAAAAAATTGTATGATTTTAGTTTATCCTTCCAGGAAAATTTGATGCTAACATTAAATTTAATATTTTATGTCTTTGACAGAATCTAAATCTCTAAATAAATAATTCATTTTAGCACATTTCTTCCTCTAGTTTTTTCCAGTTTGTAGTTCTTACTTGTATAATTTAAGTTTTTATAGGAAACAATAGAAATGTTTAATTAAAAAGATCATAGTTAGAGGCATATTGACTATAAAATTATTAAAACTTAAGCTTGGAAATATGGGTGACCCCAGTATGGAAATGCATCTCACTTGCTTTTGCAAGCTGGTCTTATAGGGTTCCCCAAATGGTTTCTATTTAGGACTTTCTGTGTAGATAACAGTGGGTAAGATGTCTTGCACCCAGCAAACCCAGATTTGATCCTCGGCACTCCAGGTGGTCCTATGAGCCTCACCAGGAGTGATCCCTGGGGGCAGAGTCAGAAGAAAACCCTGGAGCACTTCTAGATGTGGCTCAAAAACAAAACAACCATAAACTGTTGTCAGAGTCTTATTAAAGGGGGGAAGGTCTGACCTTGCTGTGGTCTTCATTAATATACCAATCACCACCTTTTGTTTCTTGTTCCTAAGTTCAGGTCACACTTTGTGCTGCTTTTGGCTGATGACAGAATAACTTCTTTTCCTTAGATCCTATCTCAGATTTATTATGAGATAAATAAATCCCTCATTGCCAGGGACCCCCCATCTTGCCTTCTTCCCTCACACTCTTTAAAACCCCTCTCATCTCCTGAGGAGCTTAAAAAAGAAAGCTGCTATGATTCTTACAGCCTCATGGAAATAAATTCTGCCAACCTGGAAGCAGAATCTGCTCCATTTTACCCTCTGAATCCAGCCCCAAAAACACGAAAATCTTGACTGTAGACTTTACAACTTTGAAAGAGGATCCAAAACCTGAACAATAGTACAGTGGTAGGGTCTTGCCTTGCTTATGGTGGGCCTAAGTTCACTCATTGTCACCTCCAAGCACCACTGGGAGTGATCCCTGACTACAGATCCAGGCATAAGACCTGAACACCTCTGGCTGTGGCTCAAAAGCCAAAATAATAATAATAAAATAAGTAAGGAGGATCCAGATAAGCCACGGACTCTTGACCAACAGAAATGAGTTGTTTCCTTCCACCAAGTGTATACATTCAGGAAAAATCTAGATTGGCAACGTTATTACTGCTGCTAGGTATTAAGAAATTTTAGTATTTAATGTTTCAAAATTGGTAAGAGTATAAGAAAGGGCAACAATTTCAGATTGTTTAAAGTCTACAGGTAAAAGAAAGCTGTAATTGCTTTGTTACAGCTTTCTTTGTGGTTTAATTGCTTTGTTTTGTGGTCTTACTTAACAGTGCTCAAAAGCTACTCTAGACTTTCCCCTCAGGGTTACTCCTGGCCCTGCTCAGGGGACCTTATGTAGTGCAGGGATCCATCCAGGGCTTACTGCAAGCAAAGCATGCATTCAAGTCTTTTGTATTCTTTCAATTTAATCTATATCAATTTAATATTGATAGCATTTTTAAATTTGCTACTCTTTTTATCTTCTATAAACACATGAAGACAAACTAGTAAAGACATAAGTACTTGACAATTTTTCAAACTTTAAAAACTATGCAAAATATAGTATATTTAATAATTAGAGAAAATAATATAACAGAAATTTAACAACTTAAGATTTACTAGCCCGAATAGTAACAGATGTTAAGATTTCTCTAAATCTTCTAATAGGAAGTTGCAATAGGTAGAATTTTAAAAATATTGTCCCCTGTTGTATGGACATATCCTGTTATAATTCTTTCTTCTTGAATGAAGGCAGAGCCTGTAAATTTAATCGACTTTCCTACCTGACTGTTATTTTAGATGGCAAAAAAAGGATTTTTTTTTTCAAATGTAATTAAGGCCTTTGTAATTGACTTTGAGTAAAACCAAAGGGAGTTTATGCTGGGGCAAGCCTGGCCTAATTAAATTCTCCTTTGAAATAAACAGGAATAAGTAAGACAACTTATTTTATCTTTTGAGCCCACAAGCTACTCTGTTGCAGAGGGGTCACACAGCAAGAGTGGAGGTAATCTATAGGAGCTGTAAAAAGTACCCAGAGTTGAGCAAGAAAACTGAATCCTCAAGTCATAGAGCCCCAAGGAAATGAATTCTGCCAACAACCACCACCAGGTTAAATTAGAGAGTAGCTCTCACTCTCTCTCCAGTTGAGTCTCTGGATGAGATTTTAGTCAGCAAATATCTTGATTTCAACCCTTTGCATCCCTGAGTATAGGTCCCAAGAGTAATTTGTTGAGACCTAAGAGACTCCTGACCCATGGAAATTGTGGAGAAAATAAATGTGTGCTGTTTACCTAATTTTTTTGGTAGTTTGTTGTATAGTAATAAAAACAAATTCCAAAGTAAAATGGTATAGAAGAAGTTTTAAACAATCTTTCCTTTTCCTGTTTTTGCATCCCAGTGATGTAAGTGAGCAAGATTTGAGACTCCATCTTGCCCCTTACATATATACTACTTATAACCTCTCTTTCTTCTTGACCACTGCCCTTTCTCTCAACTCGAAGAGATATTCTCATGCTCTGTATGTTCCTGTTAAGCCAGATCTAGTATGGAGAGGGGGAAGAGCAAAGACCAGGACCCCTGAAAAGATTCTTGAAGGTTATGGTGCAGACCCTGGAGATGGCTATTGTTTCTCCAAGTTATCACAAAGTTTTACAGGAAATAGACTATTATCCCCAAGGATTTATTTACCACTGATGCCAGCCCAGACTGCTTTAGACAGAACTCCCTTCTCCTTGAGACCATAAATTTTCTCAGAATGGGGATGATTCTGAGACAAGAAGTCTGTCTTCCTCTCAGATTTCTAGCACCAGAGTAAGCTCACCTCACCCCCAATCCCTTATCTCTCAAGTAATTGGTCTTCTAGAGGCAGGGTTCAATAATACTTACTATACAGACTTTAAATTATTTTTTGGCTCTTAGGTAACATCTAGCTGTGCTCAGGGATCACTCTGGAAGGATGTGGGGTACTATATGTGATGCCTGGAATTGAACCCTGGTCAACCCAGGGTTGTAAGACAAGACCCTAGCCACTGTACTCTCTCTCTGCTCGACCCCTCCACCACTCCCACCCCTCCTGGCTCTTTCCCACACCTCCTTTTTAAAAGAAAAAATCTTTCGATGGTTTCTGATATCTGTTCTTGCTAACAGCCTTTGTCATTTCTCATTTAGGTCTTCTATCATATCTCTCTTAAGTGGAGCAATATGACTCCTTTATAGTTTAGGTTAGCATTGTCTTTTAAGCTGTATTTTCTCCTTCAATTATATAGTCCTATGAAAAACTTACTTCTAATTGGCCCTCTAAATTTTTTCTGCATGGAAATATTTGTAATATTACACATTATCCTTAGTGATAAGCATATTTTTACTTATATTAGTTTTTTTTCATGTTTTAAAGTAGAACTGGAAGGTGATGATGTGATAAAGCATATTATTAGGCTAAGAAAGAAGAATGGTTGGCAAACAGTGCTACCAGAAAGCAAATTTGACCTCAAACAATGCAAATTGTCAGTTCAGAAGACTCTTCAGGAGGTATTCTATTTTTTTGCTTTTGAAGTTAATATTTGAAATTATTTTTACTACATGCACTTCAGATATTACACCAAAATCAGACATTATCTTAATACCAGATCTTAGTTATTGTTCCATGATATATGCTTATAAAAAGTGTTTTACACCATTTCATTAAGCTTATTTAAAAACTGAAGATATCAAACATATAAATTTTAAAACTGTCTTTTCGCAGCAACTTTGCCAGTTGATTTGTTCCTGGGAAGGGGTGTTATCTGTCTGAAGAGACTGATAAAAATAATGACATTTTTTGTCATTTAAAAAGAAATCTTGATGTATTTTTACAACATTCTATCACTATTCTCTTGCTTTCTAGAAGCTAATATTTTGTCTTCATTTCTATATTTCCTTCTCCTTTCCATTTTTTTTCTTGACCCATTTAGCCTTTTCAGAGAAATTTTATCTTTTCTAAAATCATATGAGCAGAGACTAGAGGAAAGCTGTAATCAGACTTGAGGTCTCTCTGGAGACCTCATTTATTACAGCTGATCAAAGATGGAATACAATTGTCTCCTCCTAATTTTATTTATTAGAGTTTTTTTTTAAATCAACTGAGGCATCTTGCATACAAAATAAGTGCTCAGTCCATTGAATCATCTCTCTGGCCCTAGAATAATTTTGTCACATTAAGTTCCTAGTAATATCAACTTGGGAAAAATATAGTTTAGAATAAAAATGTTTCTTGTGACCAAATAACTTTTAATGCGAACATTATATAAGTTATCACTCAAGGCTTATTTTATTCGCAATTTTTGAACTAGTTTTCCTAGGTCCACATACCTTATAACAGAAGTCAAAATAAGGTGAAAAGACTCAGACAATTGAGTCTTCAGTGGAAAAAAAATTAAATGAAAGTAAAACTGGGACAATGAGATAGCAGGTAGAGCACTTGCCTTGCTGAGTTCAATCTCCAGCAGTCAATGTGGTCCCTGAATTCACCAGGAGTGATTTCCTGAGTGCAGAGCCAGTAGTAAGCCCTGAGCACTGCCAGGTGTGATCCAAAACACCTCCACACCCCACTTCCCAAAGGAAAACTGGATTCAAATTACAGTAACTGGAAATTGTTCAACTACTCAATTCAATGTCTTCTGAAGGCCTCACTGAATTATAAGAGAAAAATACATTTTCTAATAATAAAATGTAATTACCCAAAAAAGGACTAGGTTAAGATTCCTTGTGAGTAATTTTAGAACTGTTTGAGCAATAAATGTTAAAGGTTTCAAACTAAAAGAAATTAATTTCAATTCAAATTTTTCTTAATGTGAAAAGACTAATTTCTTAATGATTCTAGATAAATGAGAAAGAATCTTATCTTGTATTGGAAGTATCTCAGTATTTGGTTCAAATCATCCTGATTTTGTGACTTTTCTCAAATAACCTAACTTCTAAATAAGTTAAATTCTGCATCTGTTAAATGATTTTAAAAAGACAAGGTTTAAATATTAGAGATTAAATGTATAAGGCTGTAAAGATATCATGTGAGACACTTATTAAATACATATTATCCAATATGTCTTTACTAATACTAAACAACTATCATAAAAAACTGACAGTTTAATATTGATTGGTCCTATTGAACTTGGATTAGACACAAATTGATATTAGCATCCCTCAATGACACTATTCTTTGTTTTTTTAAGTATTTATTATACCACCGTGGATATACAAATAAAAAGATATACATTAAAAAGTTCATTTTGGGTCAGCACCCGCCCCTCCACCAGGCCCATCTCCATCAAATAAAAAGATATACAATTAAAAAGTTCTGTTTGGGTTTTGGTCATACAGTGTTTCAGCACCCGTCCCTCCACCAGGCCCATCTCCAACAAAAAAAATATATACATTAAAATTTTTGTTTTGGTCTTTTGTTTTTAAGGAACTCTGATTCCATTTGTAACTTTAATTTATTTGAAAGCATAATGAAAGGAATAAAGTGTCTTTTTTCTAATTTTTTATTATACCACCGTGAGACATACAATTACAAAGGTGTTCATAATTGGTTCTTGGTAATACAGTATTCCAGCACCCATCCCTCCACCAGTGCCCCATTTCCACCACCAATGTACCCCCACCCTCTCCCCCCCACCCCCAGGCTGCCTCAATAGCAGGTACCCCCATTTCCTCTCTTTCTCTCTCTGTCTCTCTCTGAATGATACTATTCTTACCCTTAATTAATATTGCTTTATAATATAACATTTGCTTTAAATACTATGTTATTTAATATTATAACTTTTCCTCTTATTTTCAATACACTGATATTGCTACATTCATATTAATGCTGAGTATTTAGCCAAGTCACAATTTACTCTGTTCAATTTAATTAAAAAAAATCTTTTCAGGAGCAAATTAAGGATGATGGAGAATTTATATACTGCCTTTCTCAAAAAGTGCTAAAAATTTTTATAATCCTTATGACCTCCATGTGGTGTCTTCTGAGAATGCTAAACATTGCAAAGAATTCTGGACGGTTTCTGCTTCATTTATATCAAAGGTGATAACAGTATGTTTTCAATTTTCAGTCATAGTAAAAGTTAACAATTACAGCGTGGGTTGTTTTTTCTTAAATTCAAGGGGAAACACACTCATAGGTCAGAGAGCTTACTCCTGGTTCTCTGCTCGGGATTAGTCCTGCCAGTGCTCATTCCTGCCACCGCCAGCAGGTGGTGCCAGGATGAGCCCAGGTAAGCCTACGTGCCTTGTCTGCTCTGCTAGCCCTCTGGCCCTGAACAACTTAAATTTAACTGGACACATTTATCATTGCACATTTCAGACAAGACCCTGATAGTTGAGAGACTATTATATTTAAGAACTTAAACAGAATAAAGTTATCTAACATAACTTGCTTTTTCCTTCAATTTGAAAAATTTTTGTTTTGTTTTACATTTTAAATACTTGCAAACAATTTTTCTAATTTTGTAAAGGAAACAATGGAAAATGGTCTGACTTAATTAGAGTTGTGATAACAAAATAATCTTTCTCACCTGTCAGAAACTTCATTACCAGATGTAAACCCCCTATTATACTTATATAGTATTTTGATGTTTCTCACAAATTATAGTTATATAGCTATTTGTTTTGATCATTTTTAGTGTCTCTCTGTCTTCCTCTGTCCTTTCAGCCTTCTAACTATACTTCTAAGTATGTGTGGGCAAAACCACACTCAAAAGTAGATTTCGGGACCTGAGCGATAGCCCAGCGGTAGGGCGTTTGCCTTTCATGCGGCCGGCCTGTGCTGGCCCTGGTTCGATCCCCGGCATCCCATATGGTCCCCTGAGCACCGCCAGGAGTAATTCCTGAGTGCAAAGCCAGGAGTAACCCCTGAGCACTGCCGGGCGTGGCCCAAAAAGCAAAAAAAAAAAAAAAGTAGATTTCAACTTGCATATATAGTCCTTATCTCTAATATATTTTTTGTTTAGTATGTCAGAATAATCTCGACTATTTGTTATTAATTAAAAATGGAAGAAACAACTTACAAGTAAAAACACGCAGAGAAAAAATATATGTATTCTGATATAGGCATACCTTTATTTCTGGAAGAAATATAAAAAATTGTTATTACTTGAATGGGGAAGACAGATCCCTTCATGAAAAACATGTAGCTTTTGAATATTAGAATAGGATGTGTGAGTGATGGGTTACTAGTTACTTTGGAATAATTGCTTCCCTGTACTTTAAACTAAGTTTATAAATACTCGCTTTTATATAAAACATGACAATTACAGCCCACAATAAAAGGAATAACTTTGGGTGCATAGAGATGATACAGTGAATAAGGCATTTACCTTGCATGGGGTCTACCTGTGTTTAATTCCAGACACTCCCATGTGGTCCAGGAGTGATCCCTTTTTGCAGAGCCAGGAGTAAGCCCTGAGTACCACAGGGTGTGACCCCAAAGCAAAACAAAATAAGTGAATAATTTTGTAAACAAATATCTTAACATGAGGGAGCATTTTCTATTATCCTTTCTGTTCCAGCCAAAGGAAATAGCATTAGAAAGTGGAAAATGTATTGGATTACAAAATTGGGATTACCAGCCAGTGGTGTTGGGGGGCTGGGGCAGGTGGAAGAGGAGAACTAGAAGTGACATAGGATTGTGGCGGAGAGTCTCTAGCACTCTGGGGTGATTAAGTGCAATAACTTTGTATATCAAAGTCACAAATGTTAGCACTATTATAATCTTTTATGATGCATATAGAAACAGTGTATAAAGATAAATCAAGTTTGAGTTTAGATGATGTGAAGAAGCCATATATAGGAAAGGTTTCAATACCACGGCAAGTAGTTAAGAATTAAATTCAGGCTTTTTTAATTTCTTGAAAATGGCACATAAAATAAATCACTTTTTGTCCTTCGTTATTTTCAGATTGTTGAAACAGATCAGGAAACAGACACAGAACTTATACCAACTCCAGAATGGCTATTAGAAAAAGATATTATGAGTTTTTGCAGCAATTAAAGATATTTTCAAATTTCGGTGAGATAAAAAGAAAATAAGGACAACTATTGATAATTATAATATGATTCTTTTGAAATAACAATTGCCTCTGTAACATCGGGGTTTCATTATAGTAGTTCTATATTTGTAGAGAACTATATCGGGGGTGGAAAATTATGCCACAAAGTCTTTAGATAAAGAAATATTTTTTAAATGGTTAAATATATCATTTATTTTAAAAAAGTTTTAGGAATATATTGTGTAAAAAAGAAAAATTTACTTCATTAATATTACTTTGCCTCTCTTTCAATGAATTATTCATTAAGTGAATATTTACTGAGACGTTTCTAAATTTCTAAGAACTAGGAATAATTTCAGATCATTTATTAAACAAACAAAATAATTGTCCTTCTGTCAAAGAACTTGTAGGTAAAAGAGAAAATATTAAAAACACATGTTTCATATATAAAATGGCAGGTGAGATTAACTGTTACTAAGGAAAGTGAGAGTTAAAGAATTGGAGGATGCTTATTAAATAATGATCATCATGTAAAAATGTTTTCCATTTCTAGATTAGCTTATGCTACATTATACAACATAGCATTAGAATTCTCAAGACTCTGATCCTTCATCAAGTGGGACTAGCTATTCTTTCAGTGTTTGTTTCTAGATTTTTAATATTTTGGTTCCTTGCTAATATGTGTCTTTTCTTGTAGTTTGCTGCTATCTGCTGGAGATTAAGGAAATAAATATTTTAAGTTGCATTTAATATGGTAAATTACTGAAATAACTAAAAACTGGAGCAACTTTTATGTAAGAGAAATGAATGGTTTTTGTGGCAAAAGAAGTTATCCAATTCATGATCAAATTTCTTATGGCACAAATGTTTTGTTGTTCTCTTTAAGGCCATTTGAACAAAACTAGAAAATGACAAAGGTTTCAATTTCTAAAGAATTTACAATCTGATGCAGGAAAATAAATCAGAAAGTGATAATGAGTTAAAGACAAGAAACAGATGTGTATGTTTGTGTGTACACAGATGTGCACATGTCTTTCTACTTTAGGTGGTTTTGTCAGAGGTGTGGAATGTAACTAAAAATCAATAGGAAGAAGAGGAAACTTCCATGTGGGATCTTAAGAGTTTATGCTTCCATAGAGGGAGAAAAACACGTTTAAAGATTCACGAGCAAAAACAACTTTAGTCTCTACCCAAAGATTAAAAGTAGTGTGACTGATGTATTGAATAAATTGGTAAGCCAAGAGCAGGTCTTTGTGTCTGGAATCTAGACCACAATGAAGTTCAAATTATGAACAGTTCTGAAATGTTTCTTTTCAAGAATATGTATTATATTTGCATGTCTAAAAACTAGGTACTTGTAAAGATTTAAATTTTTCTGTAATAGATTTTTTAAATTGTTGATTATCACTTTAAGACATTATCCAAAATACTTTCCTATATTGATCTTAAACTTAGTTAATGTTCGCTTTTCTTTTTAGTAAGTTTATTTTTGTTTAAAAAACCATTATTTACAAAGTTTCTCGTAATATAGTAGTTTCAGGCATTTAGTGTTCCAACACCACCAATGTGACCTTCCCTCCACCAATGTTCCCATTTTCTGTCCGTCCCCCTTAGGCACATAACAAATTGACTTTATGTTACTTGTTACAACAAAACTTTAAGAAATGGAAAATATAATGATCAGAAAATAAATCAGTAAGAGCCAATTTGTGATTGCTATAAGATTTAACCTATGTAAATAAGGAAAATAAAACCTTTAATACAATATAATAATGTGTTTATTCTCATTTTCATAAGTAAGTTCTCAACTCTGGAATCTAAAGTGCATTGCATTCAATTTTATATTTGGGGCTCATTATGGTAATAATAATATGGTAATGTCTTTAATAAAACTTTTTAAAGAAATTCTATGCTAATGTATTTTGGAGTTTATGTGAAATAGGTAAGGCCTACTTACGTAAATTTTCCCCCCTACACTTTTATAAACACTATCATTTGCAAAGTTGTTAATAATGACTTGTTACAGGCATTCAATATTCCAGTACCAATTCCACTGTCATTGCTTTTCCTTCAACCACCGCACAAACTTGCCTCCATAACAGGCCCACAATAATTTATTTTTTATTGCTTATTATCAATAAATTGCTAATAAAATGCTAAAAAATGTCCATAGAATAAAATTAGTGTAGATTGTTGTATCTAACTATGGAGACATTAAATCCTTGATGAAGGATTACTAAAGTGTTGTTACAGATTAACCATTATATGTTACTGTTCTGTTGAGATTGGTTCCCTACTCTGTTACTGAAGTAACTAGATTCTAGAGTGCTACTACTAGATTCTTGGTGTTTTAGAGTTGGGGATGTCAAAGGAAATCCAAAACATTTAATTGGGTGGTACAGCTGGAGTTAAATTGTTAACTAAGTGGTGGCTTTAAGGTGCAGATGTGACTGCCAGGGCTTCTGGAAATACAGTGAGGTGGGAGGAGGTTGCCCATCCTGACTCCAAGAAGGCCTGGAGATTTCAGTCACAAAGACCCACACACCTGAATTTTCAGCAGGTTCATTTCTGGGTGATGGGTAGTACTCATTCCCTAGACTATGGATGCAGCCAGAGGCATAGTAGTGATTTTGCAACGTGGGAGCAAGTGGCTGCCACAGCTCTGCTTGGGTAGCTCCTTGGCTGGCCCACTCTACTCTGGGTGCCCAGATGTCTCAGCCATGTATGAGTGTCTGATAGATTTTTGTCAATTGGTTGATCTCTTTCAAGATTGTATTCATGAGTTCTGGAGCAAGGCAGATAGATGAGCTAACATGGCACCAGAAGTGGTTTATGGGCACAACTCGATGTTGGCTTTTTTACTGTTATCCTTGCCTTGTAAAACATATTTTAGATTCCATTTGGTTGTAATTAATCTTCATTTTTCATATTTTGAATTAGTAATGACTTTTCCGCACACATTTTTCTTATTGCTGAAAATGGAATCTTAACACCAGTGACATTATTTCAGTGGAAATAATAAGATCATAAATGTACAAAGGAATATAATCTATTTGTGTAGCATTTATATTGATTGAAACTAAGTGGAATATGCATCTGTGTGAGTTATAATGACTTTCAGGGGGTGGTTTTGCAAGCAGTTCTTGGGAAGTTGGGAGAACATTCCTGACAATTCTCATCTCACTATATGGGCCTGATAGTTTAGCGCCCATCTTGGTGTTGCAGTCTAACCTCAGACTTAGCAGTTCAGGGGTTCCATCAGGGCCACCCCAACAATACGAGTAGGAGAATTACTAATGATAATTTTACTTGAATTTACCTTTTTATCTTTGTTTTGCTGAAGGTTTGCAGGAAGATTATTTGTTTTAGTATTTAGGTAACTTAATGAAATAGGTTCTAAGGAATTTTCTAATTCTATCAATACTTTACAAAATGTATTCCATATAAGTATATGATTTATGAGCATATAATTTGAGAAAACGTTTCCTTTTCAGAATAAATAAATACTTTGTTACCTGGAAATTGAACATTAAAAGAATTAAGAAAAAAGGTGCATGTAAGTATTGATATAAGAGAAAGCCTTAATTATGATACGGTGGTTTACAAGAGTATAAATATTTGAGTTTTGGGGTTTAAAGCCAGAACACTGACCTACCATAGTAATAACAATATCCCTCCACTATTATCTTTAGGACCGTTCCCATCTGCCACCTGTTCTGCTTCGTAATCTCAATTCTATTGTTAGAATCTAAGGGTTTGTCTTCACTGAATAGTGTTTCTTCCCTTGTTTTGTTTCTTTATATACCGTACAGTGGGATCTTTGGATTTTTGTCTTCCTCCTTCAAATTCTGTTTTAGCCCTCTAGTTCCATCCATGCTGTAACGAAATGTAAGGTTTCATCTTAATATCCATGAGTGCTTTGCATTCCATTAGTTTATATATGCTAAACCTTCTTTATCCACCCCTCTGCTATTGCTATATATATATATGTATAATATATATGCACATATATATTATACATACACAACTAGTATCTTTTATTCTTAGGATAGATAGATGGTAAACAAAGAGTGGAAATGATGGATTGGTAATTATGGTTTTCTTAAATTGTTAAGAAACATTCATATTTTAGAAGCATGAAACTCCGTATGTCAGTCCCACCAAGAGTAAATGAGGGTTCCTTTTGCATTGCATTCCCTCCAGCACTGGTTGTTTCTGGCCTTTTTGATATAGGCCATTCTCACTGGTGGAGATGATATCTCATTGTTACTTTTATTTGCGTTTTTCTTATCAGTAATGAGAAACACTCTTTTATATGCCTGTAAGCTATCTCTGTGCCTTTGGGAAAGCGTTGTTCAGTTCTTCCAATTTTTTTTTATTTAAGTGATTGAGTTTTTTTTTTTTTTTTATTTTTTGCTTTTTTTTTTTTTTTTTTGGGTCACACCCTGCAATGCTCAGGGGCTACTCCTGGCTCTGCACTCAGGAATTACTCCTGGCGGTGCTCGGGGGACCATATGGGATGCCGGGGATCGAACCTGGGCGGGCACAGGCCGGCCGCGTGCAAGGTAAACGCCCCACCTGCTAGGCTATCGCTCCGGCCCTAAGTGATTGAGTTTTATAAATGTTGTATATATCTTTTATAATAGACTTTTGCTAGATGTATGGTGTGTAAATATTTTTATCCCATTCAGCAGGGTATCTTTTTAGTGATGGTTTCTAGACCGATTTGTCAATTTCTGTTTTAGCTTTTTGGTTAATGAGTAAACTTTGTGAAGAGGCTTCTGAAATCAATGCCATGGAGAGCTCTGTCAATGTTTCCATGTATTTCATGGATTTGGTCCTAACATCAGGACCATTTAATCCATTTTGAATCAGGTTTGTGCATGATATGAGACACAGTTTGAAATAATTACTGTTAGGGTCTGGAGTCTCAAGTTCTTAGGAATCACAAAGAAACCAGCCAGTAATGCAAAAGGCAAGCGGAGTTTATTAAGCCAGCTAGCTGGGGTCAAGCTCTCAGGCACGCAGGCCAAGGCAAGACCCGGAGTAAGGGGAAACTTTAGATTATATAGCCACTATTCACGTCATAACCTGCGCAAACTTAAAGAACATGATTCAAATATTGACATTGCTCAAGTTGCACAGACAACTTGTATTGTTATGTCCCTGGATGTTCTAAACATCAGTATGCCCTGCGTGCACCCGAGCGGTTTCTAGATAACAGGAGGGGCAGTGAAACTTACTTTTCCAGGCTGCTGGGATGAGCCTGCCCAAATGTTCTTCCCAAGGCCGGATGGGGGGGGGTGTGATGACAAGCCCTCGGTGACTTTCCACAGCAACATGGGGCCTTTTGGCTCATTGAACCTGCCTGCTGTTTTTTCCCCCCTAACATTCCTCCCTTTTCTGTTTTTAAACTGAGGAATCCTCCTCAGGGCCTGTTCTATGCATTTGTTCATACTGTTGTAGTATAAAGAGCGGGACAGTGTTAATGCGTTCTTTGACAAATTCAACTAGCTTGTTTAAAATGAGGGGACCAAAAGCGAGGATCAGAAGTAGGATAAATAAGGGGCCAATTAGAGTGGACAGAAGCGTCTAACCGGGAACTGATTGAACCAAAATTCAAACCAACCTTCTTTTGCTTCTTTGTCCTGTTTGCGCTTTTGCTATTTCTTTCCTAACCTTGGCCATGGAGTCGCCAATGACTCCAGTGTGGTCAGCGTAAAAACAACATTCTTTTTCCAAGGCAGCGCATAGCCTCCCTTGCTGTAGCAGTAGGAGTCCAGCCTCCACAGTCTATTTTGGAGCACTACTTCAGCCAGGGAGGTCAGGGACTTTTCGAGATGGCTGATGGCAGATTCTATGCGTTCTAAGTCCTGATCAATGGCAATACTGAGGGAACCAAACCCACTGCGTTGAGTTGCTAGGGAGGTTATGCCGGTTCCTGTTCCAGCCACTCCCAGCCTGAACAAGGCGGCAAGGGTCAAGGTAGATTCTATTCCAACGCACAGTCCCTAACACTGGACAAGCTATAGAGTGAGTCCCTGTACTTTGTTTCCCCAAGTGCAACTGGGGGGGGGGGTTGAGTGTTGTCTGAGACAAGCAGGGAGTAAGTCCTGACCGAGAGCAAGCCCACCATCCTGAAGGAGGGGGAGTAGCCACCGTACTGAGCTGACTGTGAGAGTTTTGTTGCACAAGGCCTGCTGGTAACTGACATTAAAGGGAAAGGGTCCTGCCGAGGGGGCTCCGGAAGCCAAGTTTGGGTCCCTGGCTCGGCGGGAATTCCTGTGACTGACTGGGTGATGTCAGAGGAGTTTGTCTGGGCGCTAGGGTGGCGAGGCGCCTGGGGTCCTGCTTGTCCCATTACCCAATTGGGTCCTACTGGTGGGGCTGCCGTAGGGTGGACTTTTAAACTAAGGGAGAAGAGTATGCCGGGATCTTTTCCTGTAACATATAACCTGAGTCCCCAGGTATGTCCCGTTAGCCAGTTAGTGGCCCTTTTTTTTCCCTTCTGCCTACCGAAAGCCTCTTTTTCGATAGATTGCCCCATGCACATGCACCGTCCCGAATGCATACTTGCTGTCCGTGTACACTGTTACCCGCTTTCCCTCCGCTCTAGCTCTGCTTTTTTGGACGGAGGTTCCTGGGGCAAGGGGGAACTTGCCGTTTACCCTTTCATTTATGTGGCCAGTGCTAACACAGTCCCAAGATTTACAGAAATAGTCAGAAGGCCCTCCACATTCTCCTGTCTTTCTGGTGGCTGGACATAGGTAAAAAATGGTGTTGTTGCAGTCCTACCTTGGGTATTAGACCATTACACCCATAGGCGAGCACACTATGGGTGTAATGGTGCTCTCCAGTCCCATTCACTTCCTATTAGATCACAAAGGTCAAACTGGATATCGGGGAACCAAGTACCGTAAGGGTGAATCCCAGAGAGGCTAACAGTTGGGTTGTTTTCTCCCACACAGGCTAAGTTCCCAGGTTAGATTTAGGGGCTGATGCCCAATGTCCAGTCCTTGTGCCAGCCTGCTGAAGATGGTTATCACGAGTCCAAGGAAGGCTGCTTCCAGAGCTTGAATGAGTTTGTAGGGCGGCAGCATGCTGTCCAGTTGCAGATCTCTGCTTCCGCTTTCCTTTTGGGTAGCCTTCCTTGCATGGGAGTGGTGTATCCAAGGTCCAATTCTGTCAACCTAACATTACTAATTTTCAATTTCCTGGAAGAACTTGTGAAGATTAGATAGCAGGCCCTTTTTTGAAGTTTTGGTATAATATACTAGTAAACTCTCATCTGGACCTGGGCTTTTACTTTTATTTTTCAGAAGACTTCTGATTACTGTTTTCTGTACTAGTAATCATTGTGTTCAGTTTTTCTACTTCATTTTGATTCAATCTTGTAAAATTGTATGATTCTAAAGATCATATAGGTGCTCCAATTTGGGGACATAAAGTCATTCATAATGATCTAATATTTTTTATTTTTTGTGGCATTTGTTATATTTTTCTTCCATTTCATTTACAATTCAATGTATTAACTTATCTCACTTTTCTTTGTGAGTCTAGCTAAGTGTGACATTCTTGTCTATTCTTTTATTGGGCATCTCCTATGTTGTGCTCAGGGTGACTGTGAACACCTCACAGTGATTTTCATCCAACTGAGCTGTTGGTCCAGTGTGAGGACCAGAGGATGTAGCGTCAGGGATTACCTGGGCCATCCTGGAGGAACTTGGGTGTTGGTGGTACTTGGGAGGTTTCCCGAGTATATAAAGAGCAATTCTCAGAGGACTATGTGACTCCACAAATGAAAGCCGGATCAGCCGCATGCAAGACATGCATCTTTCCCTCTATATTTTGTTTTGGTCTCAAAAAAGCAGCCCTCGGGGCCGGAGGCGATAGCCCAGCGGGTAGGGCGTTTGCCTTGCATGTGGCCCGCCTGTGCCGGCCTGGGTTCGATCCCGGCCTCCCATATGGTCCCCAAGCACCACCAGGAGTAATTCCTGAGTGCAGAGCCAGGAGAAACCCCTGAACAATGCGGGTGTGACCCAAAAAAGCAAAAAACAAAAGCAGCCCTCCTTCTTGCTTCATTCCCAAGTGAGGAGATAAATTGGTTTTAGGTTTGCTCCACCCAGAGTTCTGCTGACAATCAACATTTGGTTTTTCTCAACCCCAAATGGATATGAGGGAGAAAGGGTTGATTTTGGATTTTGTTTATACTAAAGCCATGCTGCCAATCCTCCTGATCTGCCTCCACTTTCCCATCACTGGCTGGGAATATCAGTCTTCAGGCTACCTGCTTTCTAGCAGTGCCCCACCACTGCTAATGCTTGTATAGTCTCTGCGACTTATCCCTTTGGTTCTCCTGCAAAATTCCATGGCCAATTTTATTTTTCTACTTTTCCCCATGAAATTTAAGGGACGATCTCTCATTTCCTTCCTTTGACCCTCATTAGTGAGGACCTCTTAAAAGTATCAGAATCACGTTTGCAATGTTGATTAAATGAGAAGAAAGCTACAGAGAATAGTAAAGGGCTGATCTTCCCTATTTTAGTAAAGAAGTAGAGGAGAATTTAGGAAATATTCTCTGAATAGTCACTAAGCTAGTCACTAAGAGACTACAGAACAATATTACCTGTTTCCCACTCCTATTTTGTTCTTATTCAACCTATCTAGTATCTAAATCTTGTCTGAATGATTATTGGTCAACAAAATCAATAATGCTGACTAATATCTGGTATTGTATTTTAAAATATAGAAGATACATTGCATACTAACTGCATGAATATGAAAGAAATTGTTTTAGTTATCTCTAAATACTGCTCATTTTAAATGAAACAAGTTGTGAAACTTTTCTAACCTTCAGATATTATCTGAACCGCCACCTCTTTTTGGCTGATGAATTATTTCAAGGATGTCTGTATTTTATAAAGGGACTTTGTGAAGATGCACTTAATATCAAAATTCATGATTCCCATAAAACTAATCCATCGGTCATAATCCTTGTAAAGGTGGGTATACATATATGACTATATGGTAATATTGGTATAAAAATGGATAAACATACTACTATAAACTAATATCGGTATAGAGGATCTAGAAGGGACAGTTTTAAATAAAATATAAATGTGTGATATGTGTGTTAAATAAAATATGTGTATAAGTATACATATTATATAGTTCTAGACCCATAACTAAGCAACATCTTTGAACAGAAAATGATCTTAAGTGCCCAAAAGAATATTATATGCTTATTTTAGTTGTTAACATTCTGTATAAATAATTTCTTCCTCACACCTATTATAAAACTTTTATGAGGTGACCTGCCATACCATCACTCTGGCCCAAGAATGATATAAATTTATAGAATACTTTTTCCAAAGAGATTAAGAATATTGAATTGTAAATTTTGAGTGTTTAGTATAAAATTGAGCAAAATTCTAGCAAGTTCTACTTCATTTGCCCATTTGGTATAGAGATCATAAAGTAAAATTGACAGTCATTTAGAATGAGAACAAGAGGAGTAATAAAGAATTAGTGTTAAATCTAAGCACACTAAAGTTAAAGTTAAATTGGAGGCCTTTCTAAGAAAGAGATTTTTATGGGACTTTTATGTGTAAAAAATTGGCTAATTTTCATTAAATTGCTTTATGGACAGCTAAATTCATGAAAATGATTTGTCCATTAACTTCATGATGGTTATAAGGGAAAGAACACTTTAGCATATTTCTGGGCTTGACCTAAGATAAAAATTGGATGAAAATGATATAAAAGACAGAGAAGGAATGTCAGTATTCTTTCCTTGATTTCTTAAGACATATCAAATTTCCTTCAGAAAATCAAGAGGAAAATAGCAAGTGTTTATAATCATTGTTTTTTTTTTTTCCTTTTTAGGGTCACACTCAACAATGCTCAGGGGTTATTCCTGGCTCTGCACTCAGGAATTACTCTTAGAGGTGCTGGGGGTGGGGCATATGGAATGCTGAGGAATTGAACCTGGGTCAGCTGGGTGGAAGGCAAATTCCCTACCTGCAGGACTATCGCTCCCGCCCCATCATTGTTACTTTCAATCTATTTATTAGAAGATGGTTAATTTTTTTCCTCTGCTAAAGATTGAACTCTGGGCCTACACACACGTACATCTGCTGAGCCATTCCCCTGGGCCAAGAGAGTTAATACCTTACATATAAAACTAAACTAATTCTGGAGGCAATCCCTAACTTTTTGCTAATAATTTCATCAATCCAATCAGCAAGCTATGAGGCAAGGAATGTTTAGTGGTCACAAAAATTCAGAGGAAACAGTTCATTATTCTTTGGAGTTGAAATCTGAGCATT
The DNA here is from genome assembly GCA_021461705.1 of Cryptotis parvus. NCBI lineage: Eukaryota > Metazoa > Chordata > Mammalia > Eulipotyphla > Soricidae > Cryptotis > Cryptotis parvus. Next base: position 62,610 of record JAJIBD010031878.1, read on the forward strand.
GTCTATGAAGAAAATATTGGAAAACCATGCTATGTTTGAAGAGCCATAGAAGATGGGGATAACACAGTTCAGGAATACAAATATAAGTCAAACTAACAAATAAAATACATGAGTAAGAAGATTCTCCTCCTATTTGATTTGAACATTGGGTTGGATATTAAATGTCATCAGTCTAAAGAAAACAGAATAAGAGAAATTGGGAGTAGAACCTCCCCTAAGGTAGAGGCATTCCTTGTGGGAGTTGTAAGGACAATTTGCAAGAATGTGAATTCCTGAGATTGTGGAGAAATTAGTGTCAAAATGAGGTTGTTCAGAGAATCATAGCCCAGGGACCAAGAGTGTGTTGGGAGTCAAGATGAGCAACCATGCATTAGGACATTATGTGGTTGTGCATAGAATGCAGTTGCCGTAGAACTGAAATAAGGAAAGAACCTCACATTAATGGAATAGGATTGAAAATCTAAGACAGACTTTCAGATATATGGTCAGTTAATCTTTAATTAAGGAGAAAAAAACTGAGATTTCTTACTTATGCCATGCACAAAAGTCAAGTTAAAATGGATTAAAAAACCTTGATATCAGACCTGAATCTATAAGGACATAGAGGAAAACATTAACAAAACTCTCTATGACATTGAAACTAAAGAATGAAACACCACTTATCAGGCAAGTGGAAGCAAAGGTAAACCAATGGGACTACATTAAATTAAGAAGCTTCTGCAATTCAAAGGAAATCATGACTAGAATACGAAGATAACCTGCAGATTAGGAGAAATTATTTGCTATATTCATCTCATACATGGTTAATATCCAGAATACATAAAGTACAAGTTGAACTCTCTAAGAAAAAAGCATCCAATTCTATCAAGAATAGGGAGAAGAGACGAATAGACAATTCCTCTAAGAAGAAATACGAATGGCCAAAAGGCATACAAAAATGCTCTTTATGACTAATCATCAGGAAAAAGTAAGTCAAAACATTACCTCACAACTAAGAGACTGGCATGTATTGAACAAAACAATAAACAGCGTTGGCAATGATGTGGAGGAAAAATACCTCATTCACTGCTGATGGGAATGCTTACTGATCCAACCTTTCTTGGAAACCAGAATGGTCTTTCCTCAGAAAACTAGGAATTGAGCTTCCATACAACTTAGCAATTCCACTCTTTGGAATACCCCCCAAAGCTCAATGCAGAAAAACATCTTACCTTATTGAATCAGTATATAAGTATATATATATATATATATATATATATATATCATATATTATATATATAATATATATTAGCCAAACTCTGGAAACAACCCTAGTGCCTAAAACACAGATGACTGGATAAAGGAATTATGGCACATATACACAGTGAAATACCAGGCAGCCACACAGGATGATCACATCATCCTGTGATCTTTGATCCTGTGATCTTTGATCTTTGATCACAAAGACACACAGGATGATCTGTGGAATATAGAGTACTGGATCACTTATCACTTATCTTCATATTGTTCATTGATTTGCTCGAGCGGGCACCAATAATGTCTCCATTTTTCCCTGATGCGTACAAGTGTAGCCCAATGGTATCTGCTTGCTCCAGGAACACAAAGAGCCTCAAACTGTTCATTCAGGTTTTTGAAGAGGTCTGACCATCTTGTAGATGGTCTTTTGACATCTTTTGATGTACGTTCAAAGTCTGACCACCTCATTTGTTCTTTTGACGTCATGTGAACTCCAGTCAGTAACAGCTGTAGTCCAGCAGTCATCCCTAAATCGCAATACGTGTACAGCCCCATCTGATTTTCGTCATCTTGGTACAAGAGACAACATCCTTTATTTTTTTTTCAGAGTTCTGTGTATATATATTATATATTATATATATGTATATGTATATCATTTGTATCACTTGTAACACTTGTATCACTTGTCTTCCCATTCATCATCTACTTGCTCAAGCAGGCACCAGTAACATCTCCATATGTCCTGTCTCATGCTAGTAGAGCCCAAGGGCATCTGCTTGCTCCAGGAACATAAAATCCTCAAACCATTCAATCAGGTCATGGGAATGAGGTCTATAATTTGTTTCTAGTAGGAACAAACTATTTTATCTTATTTGGGGTTCAGGAAAAGGGTTTGGATTATTTATACTCAACAATGCTCAGGGTTTACTTCTGGCTCTAAGCTCAGGGATCGCTCCTGGTGGGGCTCAGGGAACCACATGGGGTGCTAGGGATTGAACTGCAGTCGACTGTAATCAAGGCAAACCCACGCTACTGTCTCTCCAGCCCAACTCTCTAAGAGCATGGACAAAAAGACAGGAGAGATGAGGAACAGGGAGGGTGTGAGGGAAGAGAGATGGCTCTGAAATTTTGGCCACTGACAGAGGAGCACACAGGTGCCCTCTATAGACAGAAGCAATGGACATAACAGTTGCTAAGGGGTAGAAGAACCTGGGCCACAGTAGGTGTTTCTGCTCTCATGTGTTTGAGGATGGGTTTCAGGATAATCAACTCTATTCCATAGGTCCACAGTTCTGTTTTTATTCCAATACTATGTTGTTTTAATTACTGCTGCTTTGTTGTACAGCATGAAGTTGGTAAAGGTGATGCCTCCCATCTATTTCCCGAGGATTGCTTTAGCTATCCTTGGGGTTTATTTTTCCATATGAATTTCAGGAATGTTTGGTTAATTTCTTTGAAGAATGTCATGGGTGCCCTTGTAGGGACCACATTTAATCTGTACAAAGCTCTAAGGAGCATTACCATTTTGACAATGTTAATTGTCCCCATTCATGAGCAGGGAATGTGTTTACATTTCCTCATGTCTTCTTGTATTTCTTGGAGCAGGTCTTGTAGTTTTCTTTGTACAGGTCCTTTACACACTTGGTTAAGCTGATTCCTAGGTATTTGATTTTCTGTGGCAAAATTGTGAGTGGAATCATTTTCTTAATATCCCTTTTTTCTCTTTTGTTATTTGTATAGAGGAAAGTAACTGACTTTTGGGTATTGCTTTTTGTACCCTGCCACTCTACTTTAAATATCTATTGTTTCTAGGAGTCTTTGGGCCCACGAGTTTAAGCTATAATATAATGTCATCTGCAAATAATGATAGCTTGATTTCTTCCTTGCCTATCTGGGTGCCCTTAATGTCCTGTTCTACTCTGATTGCTATGGCAAGTACTTCCAGTACTATATTGAATAAAAGAGGTGAGAGTGGTCAACCTTGTCTTGTCCCTGATCTTAAGGGGAAGCCTTTCAATTTTTCCCTGTTGAGAATGATACTCACTGTGGGCTTTTGGTAGATGACTTTGACTATATTGAGGAAGGTTCCTTCAATTCCCCTTTTTTCTGGTGGGTTTTAATCATGAACGCTGTTGGATCTTGTAAAATGCTTTCTCTGAGTCTACTGATATGATAATATGGTCTTAATTTTTTCTCTTATTGATATGATGTATTATGTTGATTGACTTGCAAATGTTGAACCAAACTTGCATTCCCGGGATGAATCCTACTTGGTCATGGTGTATAATCTTTTTTGATGAGTCTTTGGAGTCTGTTTGCTAGTATTTTGTTGAAGATCTTAGCATCTGTGTTCATCAGAGAGATTGGTCTGTAATTTTCTTTCCTTGTGTTGTCTCTCCCTGCTTTGGGTATCAGGGTGATATATGCCTCATAGAAGCTGTTTGGGAGTGTTCCTGTTTCTTCTATTTCCTGGAAGAGCTTGAAAAGGATTTGTAGTAGGTCTTCCTTAAAGGTTTGGTAGAGTTCATTAGTGAACCCGTCTGGGCCTGGGCTTTTGTGTTTGGGCAGACTTTTTAATTGCAGTTTCAATTTCCTCAATGGTGATAGGCTTATTCAGGTATTGCAGGTCTTCTTGTTTCAGCCGTGGGAGGTTATAGGACTTCAGGAATTTATCCATTTCTTCTAGATTCTCATGCTTCATGGCACACAGACTCTCAAAGTAATCTCTGATGATCTTTTGGATTTCTGTGGTTTCTGTTGTGATGTCTCCATTTTCATTTCTGATTCGGGTTCTCTCTTTCCCTGTCCTTGAAAGTCTTGCTAGTGGTTTGTCAATCTTGTTTATTTTTTCAAAGAATCAGCTCTTGGTTTTATTAATCTTTTGGATTTTTTGGGGGGATTATAGCTCATAAATTTCTAAGTTTTATTATTTCCTTGTTTCTGCCTGGTTTGGGCTCCTTTTGTTGGTCTTTTTCTAATATTTTGAGCTGTGAATTCAGGTTATTTATGTGGGCCCTTTATTCTTTCCTGATGCATGCTTGCAGAGCTAAGAACTTTCCTCTTAACACAGCTTTCGCTGTGTCCCACAAGTTGGTGTCTTCATTTTCATTTGTTTCCAGGAATCTTTGGATTTCCTGTTTGATTTCTTCTATCACCCATTGGTTGTTCAGCAGTGAGCTGTTCAGGTTCCGGGTGTTTGGTTTGACTCCCTGCTTTTGTGTATGGTTAACTTCTATTTTCAGTGCATTATGGTCTGAAAAGGTAGTTGACACAATTTCTATCTTTTATTTTATTGAGGTATGCTTTGTGACTTAGAATGTATTCTATCTTGGAGAATGTTCCATGTGCACTGGAGAAAAATGTGTATTCAACTTGTTTTGGGATGAAAAGCCCTGTATATATCAACCAGCTCTCTTCACTTATTCCTTCAGAGCCAGTATTTCTCTGGTGAGTTACAGTCTTGTCGATCTATCCATAGTTGATAAAGCAGTGGTGAAGTCTCCAACTATTATTGTGCTACTTTTAATGTCTTCTCTGAGGCCTATTAGCAGTGTTTTAAGTATTTTGCTGGCCCCTCATTGGGTGCATATATGTTTAGTAGTGTGATTTCTTCCTGATATACATACCCCTTAATTATTAAGAAATGGCCTTCATAAACTTTTTTCAACTAAATTCTATATTGTCACATATTAGTATGGCCACACCAGTCTTTTTTGGAGGAGTTGTTTGTGTGGAGGATGGTCTTCCACCCTTTGAATTTGAGTCAGTGTTTGCTCTGATTATTCAGATGTGTTTCTTGTAGGCAGCATAATGTTGGATTCAGTGTTTTAATCAATTTTGCCACTCTGTGTCTCTTAATTCATGCATTGATGTTGAGAGAGATTATTGCCATCAGAGTTTGTGCCATCTTTCTGTTTAAACTTGTTGTGTTTATGGGTTTTGTCTTATTTTATAGTAGACCCTTCATTCCTTCTTTTAAAGTTGGTTTTGAGTCTATGAAGTTCCTGAGTTGTTGTTTATCCATGAAATTGTATATCTTTCCTTCATATCTGAATTTGAGTTTAACCATGAAATATTCTTGAGAGACCTGCAGTTCATTGAGGCTTTTCACAATATCCCACCATTGTTTTGGGGCTTGGAGTGTTTCATCTGAGAAGTTTGCTGTAAATCTTAGGGATGCTCCTTTGTATGTGATTTCCTTCTTTGATCTTGCTGCTTTCAGTATTCTATCTCCATCTATTGTTTTTGTTATTCTAATTAGGATGTGTCTTGGAGTATTCTTATTGTGGTTTCTTTTAGCTGGTATCCTATGAGCCTCCTGAATCTGGGAGCAGGTGTTCTTCAGTTTAGGGAACTTCTCAGAAATGATGGCTTTGGCAGTTTCTTATTCATCAGTGTTTCCTTCTTGCCCTCTGGAACCCCAATGATCCATATGCTGCTCCTTTTGGCTTTATCCTGAAATTCTCTTGTAGTCTGTTCGTTAATTGTGAGTCTTTTTTCCATCTTCTACTGTTGTCTAGAGAATCTTTGGACCTCATCTTCGTGATCACTAATTCTTTCTTCAGCAGTTGTTACTCTGCTTTGGAGGGCTTCCAGTGTGTTTTTCATTTCACTTACTCTGGAAATTAATATTTCTCATTTCTGCTTGTATTTTGGTCAACAATTTACTCATTTCTGCTCTCATGTCCTCTTGTATTTTATTGACTGTATTCCATTGCTTCTTTGAGTTCCTTATGCATCCTTAACAGTTCCATCAGAAATTCCTTCTCAGAGAGGTTATACAGCCTATTGTTATTTCTTAGCTCATCTGGGCAAGTGTCTTCACTCACTGAACTTGATGGAATTCTGCATTGCTTTCCCATAATGGCAATTGTAGATTGCAAATGTGTGTTCTTTGGTGGCTAGATAGTACAGTTAGCAGGTTCCTGGGTTGTTTGCAGAGTTTTTTGTTTGGGATGGGTGGCAAGGAATGTAGGGACGAATGCTCACTAGTATCTCAGGTAAGATAAATACTAAGTAGTTTTGACTTTTGGGATGTTGGTGGGTGGTTCCACAGGGTGCCCGGAGCTCAAACACACTGGGTAGAGAAGATGGGAAGCGTCTGCGGAAGCTGGGAGAAAGTGGTCCAGAAGCAGGTCCCCATCCTTGATTCTTGATCGTTGATGGAGGTCAGAACTCTAGATTCCTTCTCTCACTTGAGTGAAGTATGATACTCCAAGCATGACTCTTTTGATTCCTCTTTGGTATACCAAAATAGCCTTCTCATCCCTGTTTTCATAGGGCCCAGGTCTCAGAGGTGTATGTTAGTGCAGGAAGAATGGTGGAGTCAAAAAGATGTGCCTGGAGCCAGAGGATCTTCATCTTCTTTACCACTTCCTCAACAGTCTTGAAGGTGTTCCATACGGCTCTTTTCCTCCTGCATAGTTCAGGTGCTAGGTCATTCATCATGTTGAGTTCTCAACCTAGGTACACTGTCCAGGCACCTAAAAAGCCTAGGCCTCTGCATCTGCCCTGGATGCATCTGCCCTCCTGCAGGTCACTTCGTAGATAGGAGGGTAGTCTAAATTTATCTGACCATGTATTCTATCTGGCTTTTATAAATATTCTCTCACGCTACCACAATCATCGTGGGACTAGCTAGATCTTACCAGCATATTTGCCTGGCCACGTTGGATCTCTAAGTAATTAGACCAGAGAGAAATGCTGTTTGCCTCCAAGCAAGCAAGCATGGATCCCTGATAACTCAAAGGCAACTAAAATACAAAACTACCGTGAAGTAGACAAGACTCTTGTGAAGGCTTGGAGAAATATTTAACTGGCATTAGTATTAGTCTTTGGTACAGAGACATGCCATCTCAGAAACCCCCCTTCTCTACCCTATAAGGCATTTCCAGGCAGATCTTGGCTCAAAACATTAACATATAATAGGGCCTAGGTGAGGTTCTGGGAGAAATTACCTAAGGGCACTTGACCCTTCCTGCTTCCCATAATAGTGGGAGGTCTGAGTTGCAGGGGTATAAAACCAGCCTGCTTCCCTCTCTCTCTCTCTCTCTCTCTCTCTCTCTCTCTCTCTCTCTCTCTCTCTCTCTCTCTCTCTCTCTCTGCTCTCTTTTTGGGCTCTCTTTTTTTTGGGGCTTGCACTCTTCTTGGGAGTCTTGTCTTTCACCTCTTTACAGGGCCTTTACAAGTGTTGGCTGTCATCTTAGCCTACACATGGCTGGGGTTCTAGCGGGAAATCCTAAGCACTGGGTTTTTCCTTATTGCTGATTTGTATGCCTGAACCTGTGATAAGTAAAGCCTTTTTAAAACTGCATCAGATTCCTGAGTCTTCATCCATTCCCGCTGGCTTCGGAGGTAGAAGGGTACTCACTTCCTAGCACTGTTGGGGACCCGGCGGCATTCCCGACACGCATAACTGCTGCATTCGGAGATGTTCATTCCTTTGAGAGCAAATGGAAGATCAGGAACTAGTCCATTTATCATGAACATTTTCTTCATGAAATTCAGTTGCAGTCCGACCTTTCCATACTCACAGTCAAAGTCGGGCAGCATTCATGCCATTTGGCTGATATTTGGTGTGATGAGAATGATGTCATCAGCGAAGCAGAGGTGTTGTAATTGCTGACCTTCTAACTTCACTACCATTCCTTCCTATTCCAGTCATCGCATGATGTTCTCAAGGGTGGCACTAAAGAGTTTTGGTGACATGGTATCTCCCTGTCGAACCCCTCTCTTTATGTTGATTATCACTTCCTTGTAGAATGGGGAGATCCTCGTAGTGTATCCATAATACAGCTCATGGAGGATCTTGATGTCCTGAGTCTGAATGCCCTGTTTAGCTAGGGCTTCAATGACTGCTTCAGTCTCAACAGAATCATAGGCTTTTTTTAAATCAATGAATATTAGACAGAGCGGCATCTTGAACTCTCATGAAACCTCAATGAGCTTGTTCACTATGTGGATGTGGTCGATGGTGCTGAATCCTTTTCAGAGGCCAGCTTGCTCACATGGTTGTCCTTTGTCTAGTGTTCTACTGATTCTATTCAGGATGATTCAAGTGAATAAGTTTTGGACGATAGATAACAGGCAGATAAGGCAATAGTAATGTAATGTAATAAAATGTATCATATTATATTGTATTGTAATATATTGTATTGTAGTAAAAGGGTATGCTTAGTAAAGTAGTAAAATGTATGATTTTTAAATCCTCAACCCCAGTGTTTAGAGATGAGATAGAGAAACAAGAAATCAAGGAGGAAAGGAGAGAACAAGAAGTATGGGTTAACAGGTATCTGGGTTTTAGCTATACCAGTGATACAAATTAGGTGAATAGCCATATACACAAAACAAAGATTCAACAGAACTGAAAACATGATATCTAAGCAGCAACCAGTGAAACTTTGTAATGTGACTTTCAAGTTGACAGACAGGGATGGAGTGTGTGTTGGGATGGGGAATGAATCTGGGTACACTGGGGGAGGGAAGTTGACACTGGAAAAAAGATTGGTATTGAATCATTGTACACCCAAAATGCAACTACCAACAGTCTTATAAATCACAGCTCTTTAATAAATTTTTTTAAAAAAGGAAAAGAGGAAGTCATGAAATTTGCTAATACATGGACAGATCTAGAGAGTACCAAGTTGAATGAAGTTGGTCACAAGGAGAGGAACTGAGAATGATCACTCTCATATGTGAAATACAAAGAAATTTCATAGGGGGATATCAAAAGTTCAAAGGCAATGGAAAGGAAGAAGGGTAGAACTGATCTTCATTAGAAAGCTTGCCTCTGTGGTAGGGTTGGGGATGCCAAGTGGACAATGGTGGAGGGGGAAAGTGCTCAACGGAAGCAGACTGGAGGTTGCAAAGGAAACTAGGAATACTGATGGAGGGAAATAGACACTGGTGAAGGTTTTGGTGTTGTAACATTGTACACCTGGTGTTCGGGGCTCTGGACAGCAGCCCCCAGCATAAATGAAGGGAGACCTGGATCTTGCTGAACTTCAAGCCTGAAAAAAGGAGAGAGGGAAGGACTTGGGAGAGAACTCTGCCTTGCCGCAGCTGAAGGAAGGAAGAAAGAAAGAGTGAGTGAGAGGGAGGGAGGGAGGGAGGGAGGGAGGGAGGGAGGGAGGAAGGAAGGAAGGAAGGAAGGAAGGAGGGAGGGAGGGGAGGGAGGGAGGGAGGGAGGGAGGAGGGAAGGGAGGGAGGGAGGAAGGAAGGAAGGAGTAAAAGACATCAACACAGCTGGGGGTGCTAAAGCACAGCTCCCATTTTATTGAGCACAGCCGAAGCCTTATACATTTCCTGGGTAGAGGGGATACAAGTACAAGTTGTGCAGCACCTGCAAACTCCCTGGTCATAGAGTAACAGCACCTGCAAACTCCTGGGTCATTGCAATAGAATAACAATTACATATCCCTGTGGTCAGAAGACTAGGCACATTCTGTCTTAGCTTAGAGGCACACCTTCCTATAAGTACTGATGTTTTTCATGTGGATGTATTTGGGCTTTATTGCCCTAAGAACAGGGCCTACTTCTGTGTCCCACTTTCAGGGCTTTATGGTAGGAAAGTGCCAGGCCCAAAACTAGCTGCTTAGAGCCCAACAACCTGATACTTAATAATTAATAACTGAGGCTGGAGTGATAACACAATAGGTAAGACACTTGCTTTGCACCCAAGCTGGGTTTAATCCCAGCATCATATATGGTCCCTGAACACCTTCAGGGAGTGGTTCATGAGTGCAGAGCCAGGAGTAACCTCTGAGCATCATCGGGTGTGGCCCCAAAGCAAAAAAAAAAACAAAATTTTTTCAAATTTAAATAATAAAAATAACTTTGTCAACTATGGTGACCCTATAAAATAAATAAAATGTGGGTATGTATCTTTTTATACAGACAATTAGATAACTATATGTGTTTGAATTTGAAAGTATATAAACATATAGTTTAAACATAAACTTTATTATTAAAGCAAAGTATAAAATGTCCTATTATGGTAAAAAGATGATCAAAACATTTCTGTAAAAATTAATTTCAATGTAAATATTCAACATTTACTCTCGTTTTGTTAGTTGGATAACACACGAACATATTCTCTAGAAGAATTTTGTGAGGAACAATTGCAGCAAGTTACCCAGGCATCAAAACAACTTGAAGACATCAGAAATAAATCAAGTTCAATAATAAAGGATGTCATTTTAAAGGTAATTTTAAAACTTGTGTCCTCTTAATCAGCTTTTATGACTGAAGCAGTTGCTCTAAATTGTATCCCTGAAATAAGTGTCAGAAGTGAGGGACAAATATAACCAGCCATTATAATTGTCTTGCTCTTCCTTACTGATTTTACCAGCATAGTCGCCTTCAGGTCCATTCATTTTGCTCTAAAAAACATGATTTCATCCTCTAGTATACTATTCCATTGAGTATATATGAACCAGCTGCTTTATCCGGTTTTTCCAATATACATTTATATTGATTATTTAAAAGTATTTTAATATACTTTTAATATACTCCGGTATTTGACACTAGAGAAGAATTGTTCCTTGGAACATGCGCCCAAAGAGGCATCAATGGTGTTGTGTCCTTGTCAACACGAACATGGACATCAACATTGATTCATTTGAATGCCTAACAAACCGGATTGGACAATTACACTTGAAGAGATGTGGCCCACTGCCAGCAATTTCTATCTTCATTGTCTATGCACCAACATCCAAATACAAGGAAGATGAAATTGAGAAATTCTACATGGAACTGGAGGAGTTCCATAAAAAAAGATCACACCTTATACAAGATCATAGTCAGTGATTTTAATGCCAAGATAGTACCGAGAAGATCGGCTGAAGAACTCCACATCGGGATCCATGACCTAGAATGGAATGCGGGTGAGAGACTATCTGAGTTCATCATGTCCACCAAGACCATTCATGGGAACTCACAGTTCCAGAAGGCTGAAGCGAAACGTTGAACATGGGAATCTCCTGGCGGACAGTTCCACAATGAAATTGACCAAATCATCTTCAATCAATGGTTTTGCCTGACCGGTAGCAGTCGTCCCAAAATTCCAAACAGGATCGGGCCACTGTCTCCTTCGTACAAAAATTCTACTTCACGTAATGGGGAGAAAAGGCTGCAAAGTTTAAGAAGAGAACTCCCAGAATGAATACCAACTGGGGACTCTTTAGCACCATTGCAGCAACATGGGAAGATACCATCACTGACGACATAGACGAAGAATACAACCAACTGGTTCAGCACCTCCATGATTGTGCGAAGAATGCTGAGAGAGAAAAAGACAAAAAGGATGCCTATCTTCAGAAAATCTCAAGCTCATTTGCCAACGTGGCAAGGCGCGCACCTCAGGCGACCAAATGTTAACGTCCAAGCTCACAAAGTGGTGCAGAGAAGCGATAAAGGAAGACCTCAAAGAGAGAAGAGCAGAAATACTGGAAGATGCAGCAGAAGCCAGGGAAAGCATTTGCAACGCCCGCCTGTCCTTCGCCAACTATAAGACCAAGAAGACTGCCCTCCGACGCCCTGATGGATCTATCACATCTTCCAGAAAGGCAACGGAGAAGATTATCCATGACTTCTACTCAGATCTCTTTTAGAGCCGTGTCCACCTACCCAATTCCAAATTCCACAGGATGGATATGTCATTCCCAACGTTCTCCCTTCTGAAATCCGACATGCCATCTCGTCGGTAAAGAAGGGAACAGCACCAGGCCCAGACAAAGTCAGATCCAAACACCTGAAGAATCTGCCATCAATACTCATCAATACACTAGCTCGGCTCTTCACACGCTACCTGTCCGAATGCAAGGTGCCCTCCCAATGGAAAACCAGCAGGACAGTTCTACTGTTCAAGAAGGGAGACATTCATGACATTGGCAACTATTGCCCATCTGCCTGTTGCCCATCATCTACAAGCTGTTCACTCGAGTCATCCTGAACAGGATTGGCAGAACACTAGATGAAGGACAACCATGCGAGCAAGCTGGCTTCCGAAAGGTTTCAGCACACTCGACCATATCCACACAGTAACCAAGCTCATTGAGGTTTGTAGGGAGTACAAGATACTGCTCTGTCTCACGTTCATTGATTTAAAGAAAGCCTTTGATTCTGTGGAGACTGAAGTGGTCATTGAAGCCATAGCCAAACAGGGCGTTCAAACCCAATACATCAAAATCCTTCATGAACTGTATTACAGATTCACCACCAGGATCTCACCATTCTACAAGGGAATTGATCATTGATGTCAAAAGAGGGGTTCGGCTGGGTGATACCATTTCACCAAAACTCTTCAGTGCCACCCCTCAAGAACATCATGTGACAGTTAGAATGGGAAAGAATGGGAATGAAGATAGACGGTCGACAACTACACCACCTCCGCTTTGCCTATGATACTGTTCTAATAACACCAAGCATTAGCCAAGTGGCACAAATGCTGGCTGACTTCGACCGAGAATGTGGAAAGATAGGTCTACAGTGAACCTCAACAAAACTATGTTCATGAAAAATGAACTAGTTCCAGAGGCCCCGTTCACTCTCAATGGAACAGACATCTCTGAATGCAGTAGTTATGTGTACCTAGGTCAAGAAGTCAACATATGAACGACCTAAAACCTGAGCTGCGCAGGAAGAAGAGAGCAGCATGGAATTTCATCAAAAGCATTGAAGAAATAGCTAAAAGGACAAAGAACCTCCGGCTCTGGGCACATCTCTTTGACTCCACCGTTCTCCCTGCATTAACATAGCCTCAGAGACCTGGGCCTTACAAAAGTAGGATGAAAATGCTATTCATGTCTCCCAGAGAGGAATTGAAAGAGCTATGCTTGGAATATCATGCCTCACTCAAGTGAGAGAGGGAATCCGGAGTTCCAACCTCCGTAGCTATTCCAGAATCAGGGACGCTGTCTCTTTTGCCAAGGCATCGAAAATCAGATGGGCTGAACATGTAATGCATTTTGGAGACAACTGCTGGACTAGAGCAGTTACCGATTGGATCCCATGGGAGGTCAGAACATCACGTAGCCGCCCATCTACAAGATGGTCACACTTCTTTGTCAAGACCCTGAAGGAACGGTTTGAGGCTCTTCATATTCCTGAATCAACCAGATGCCATTGGGCTACATTGGCACGTGATAGGGTCCAATGGAAATGTTACTGGCGCCCGCTAGAGCTATTGATGAATAACAGGATTCAAGTGATCAAGTGATTAAGTGAAGTGATCAAATGAGTTTATTATACCACCGTGAGATATACAATTACAAAGATGCTCATATTTGGGTTTTGGTCATACAGTGTTCCAGCACCCATCCCTCCACCAGTGCCCATCTCCCCCACCAATGTCCCCAGTTCCCTCCCCATTCCCCAGCCCGCCTCCATGGCAGGTTCTTGATTTCTTTCCCTTTCTCCCTATCTCTTTCTCTTTTCCTTCTCTTCCAGCTTGTGGATTACAGAACATACATTAAAGGGTTGTCATGAGTATCTTTTTGCCTGTATTTAATGCTCAGTTTATGTTTTACAATCCATTTTCTTTTTTGTCATTGTTACCCTTATCTTTAAACTTTCTATCCCTTTATCAATTTCTTCTGAGACTGCAGTGATACACAAATTCATGCTTTTAATGGCATTCCATAAATCGTGTAGGCGTTCTTTTTATTCTTAATTGGATAATTTCAGTTTATCTGTATTTCATCTCAGTTGCTTTTTTGGTGTTTGCTTTTCTCTTCCTTTTGTTGGTGAAGTCTTTGTTTTTAGATTGTTTCTTTTGAGGCAGGAAGGAACCACTTGGTTGTGCTCAAGGCTTACTACTGGCTCTGCACTCAGAATCACTCCTGATGGGCCTTGCAGAGTTATATGCGATGCTTGGGATTAAAACAGGGTTAGCTGCATTCAAGGCAAGTGCCTTACTTGCTATTCTGTCTCTCCAGCTTTGAAGTCTGTTTCTGAAGCTCTCTGTTGAAATTTTCATTAATTTCAATCCACACCTCATCTGCTATACTTTCTTTCAGGCCCTGGTGAATTTCCTCCAGATGTTTAGTGATGTCAGCTAGTGGGGGGTAGTGATGCAGGGAAATTAAAAGTGCCCCCTTATCTCTTTGCAGATATTCTCAGGTTTTTAATCAATTATTTTAATTAATTTAAATATTATTTTTCAAGTAACATGGTTACAACTGTGTATGTTTGTGCTTTTGGTGTACAAAGTTCCTGCCCCTTGAGAGAGAGAGACAGAAAGAGAAAGAGGAAACAGGGGTACCTGCTATTGAGGCAGCCTTGGGGTGGGCGGGAGGGGTAGGGTACATTGTTGGTAGAAATGGGGCACTGGTGGAGGGGTGGGTGCTGGAATACTGTATTGCCAAGAACCAATTATGAACACCTTTGTAACTGTATGTCTCACGGTAGTATAATAAAAATTTTTTTTTAAAAAGTTCCTGCACCTTTACCATCATATGACATACCCCTCCAGGTTTTTTGTTGCTGTTTCATTCTTTTGTGAAAGTTTCAAAGTGCTGTCCAGAGCACTCCCCAGATGTCTAATACATGATAACTGTTGATCTTCTCAGGGTCATGGAGTGGAAGTGGGGACAATAGGCACTTGGATCCTAAAACTTCACTGAAATGTCCAAATTTCATGGCCAAAGTCTAGGATATGGATCTAAAATATCCTACACTCTAGAATCTCCTGGGGAGGGAGGTAGTAAATCCTGGTATTCTGGACCATCTTAGACTGATTAAATTTAGAATTTCTTTTTTTTTTTTGTCTGTTTTTGGTTTGGTGGGATGCACAGCTGGCTGTACTTAAGGCTTACTTCTAGCCCTTTATTCAGGGGTCACTCTTGGATTCAGAATGAACCCGGCAAGAGTGATCCCTGGGGAATGAAGCAGGGTTAGCTGCACTCAAGGCAAGTGCCCTATCTCCAGCCCCTAAACTTAGAATTTCTGATGGGAGATCCCAAACTGCACGGGTGAAAGCCCATGAAGTGAGTCTAATGTACTACTAGGCTGGAAACACTTCTAGGGAAATGGTGGGCAGTGACTGAGTCTAGAAAAATACACAGAGAACTGATGAGAGAGAAACCAAGAGTACTATCAGTGATGTATACCTGGAGTCAGATTCAAGATTTGCCTAATCACAAATCATCAAGTCTGTGACCAGGCCAAGGATTGCTGGGAGTGGCCCTTGGGCCCCGAGCACTGTGTAGGAGGTCCCCCTCAAAAAAAAAAAGGAAACTACCTGTGTTTAAAAGGGAAATTTTTTAAATAACTTCAAATTTAGAAGTTAATTTAGACGTATTAAATAGTACTAATGTCACCCATCACTGTATCACTGTATCACTGTCTTCCCATTTATCATCATTTTGCTCGAGCGGGCACCAATAACATCTCCATATGTCCTGTCTCATGCTAGTAGAGCCCAAGGGCATCTGCTTGCTCCAGGAACATAAAGAGCCTCAAACCATTATATTAGGTCATGGTAATGAGGTCTATAATTGTTACTGGTATTTGGCATATCAAATACAACACAGGTAGCTTGCCAGGCATGTCACCCATACATATTATATATATATATATATATTATATATATATATATTATATAATATATATTATATATTTATAAAATTTTTAAAAAACAAAACATTCTTCAATAACCACACAAGCAGCCCATTAAATATTTTACTTATAAATAAAAACTCTAAAATCAGATATGAAGTTTTGTGTGTTCTGTAGTTAATAGTGTTTAAAAAAAAAATCTAAAGGCTATAGACTAGCATAAGGAGAGAAGTGGTGGGTTGCATTTTAAGAATGCAGCCCACCTTTCCTAGACGTGACTCCTCCTCAACGGTGACACACTATATTTGAAGAAAATCCTTAATACAGATAGATACTTAGTAATATATACTTCCTATTTGAATTCTGTTAATGTTCCTGCTCATAGACCCCAAATTGCTCAGGCTTCAGAAAACATGAATTGTTTTCTTTTTTTGTCTTACATTTGAATACAGTGTATTCAAATACAGTAAAATAAAATTATAATGAGTGTTGGTGATGTCTGATATTTTTCAGATAAATAAAAATAATTCAAATAAGAAACCCTTCTATATTAACATAGGAATTCACTTAACTCTCAATTGTTTGTTGGATTGTAGGTGGCAGAAAGGGAAAATATTGAAAAATACTTTGTGCCAGAAGTCTCTGAACAATATACAACACATTTCAAGTTGGCTAAATACAAACGTTTGTTAGAAACAGTTTCGAGATTTCTGAAGTTGATTGACTGCTTATTTCTGGAACTAATTCATCAGTTAATGAATAATACAATCACAATGCTTTTTGGAATTTTTTCATTGCTCTGCAAGTATGCAGTTGTCAGTGGAAAAAAAGAATGAACATCTCTTCAGGTAATCATAGGTTTGTAACTTCTTATAAAAGAATTATCATTTTTACTTATAAAAGAAATCAATAATCATAGTGTATATTACAATATAATAATTATATATTATAAATTATATTAAGAAATAATGTATTGTCGATATGAGGGAAACTAAGGAAAAAACTTCAAAACTTCAAATCAGAAATGTAGTCTTCATTGTAACTTCTTTCATTTCTGATTTTATTTATTTGAAGCTGTTTCTCTTTTTCTTACTTATTTTAGATAAGTATTTGTCTATTTTGTAGATCTTTTCAAAGTACCAGCTCATGGTTTGAGATTTATAGTTTGTCTATTTTAATTTTTCAACTCTAATCATCATTCTTTCTACTGACTTTGTGCTTCTTCTAGTTGTTTTAGATGTTAAGTTAGACTATTTGAAATCTATCTTATTTCTTGAGATAAGTATATATTGCTATGCACTTCTTTTGAGTACAGTTTTTGCTACAAACCAATTATTTTGATATGTCATTTTAAGCTCCATTTGTTTTATTGTAATGTCCCAATAGAGGTTTGGTAGCATATTGCTAATATCCACAGATTTGTGACTTTTCATGGTTCTTATATTTGATTTCTAGTTTGATAGCACTGTGGTTGGAAAAGAGATGCTTGCTATAATTTCAATCTTATTAAAGTACAAGGTACTGGTACATTTTTATCATTTGTTAGTGACCCAACAAATAGATTTAACCTTGAGAAGGTTCCATGCACACATGTGAAGAGTGTGCATTCTATTGCTTCTGGATAGAGTGCTGTGTATATGCCTATAGTTAGCATCTAAAGTGAGTGGTACACAGTATATAACTACCTTCCGAATACTGAATAGCCACTCTTTGTTTTTGAAGTCTATTTACATTTTAATGGGACTATTGGTATATGTTTATTGACATTATTTTCATTGCTTTCAAACTATTTTTTCTGTTCTTTGGCTCTTATTTTGTTTTCTTGTTTGACAACTTTCTTTTGCATTGATTTGAGCTTATTTATAAACCCTTCTGTGATTCTATTATATTTTAAAGTTACAATGTGGTTACATAGGCACATTTTTTTTACTTACTTCCAAGTCAATTTTGAGCTCATTCTAATAGTTTATATTCTGAATCTCCTTGCTCAGATATTTTTGTATGCTTTAAAATGTTTTTTAGGGGCTGAAGTGATAGCCCAGCAGGTAGGGCATTTGCCTTGCATGCAGCCAGCCCATGCCGGCCCGGGTTCGATCCCCGGCATCCCATATGGTCCCCAAGCACCGCCGGAGTAGTTTCTGAGTGCAGAGCCAGGAGAAACTCCTGAGCATTGCCGGGTGTGACCCAAAAAGCAAAAATAAAATAAAATAAAATAAAATAAAAATGTTTTTTAGCCTATCTTTTCTCCTTTTCTAATCTAGAACATACAAAGACATCTTTGCTTTTGTTGGAAAGCTGACAAGTGATCAGGAGGATCTTGATAGTATTTCAGAATCACAAGATGCTTATTTTCTCAAGTCTGAATTAAAAGCAGAAACTGAAATTAATGAGGTAAAATTTTTTTAAAAATAAAATTTTAGGTAAAATGTATAGTAAGTTTTGGAATAAAATGTATTTGTGATTAATATAAATTTCCCAACATGTATACACATACATATACACCTGCTTTCACTGTAGAAAATAATTACACTTCTCTCAGCTACTTTGCTCATATATCATTGAGAATTTACTATGTACCAGACATAGAATGAAGTGCTGAAATGCAGCAGTAATAAGAACGTAACTTCTTATAAAAGAATTATATAGCTCCCTGAATAGGTCAGGAATAGCTACCTGACCTTTTTGGAGCTATTCTAGTGATGGAGGCAAAGAATATTGAGTATTTGGGGGCAAGGGAAGTTTGATTTGGGTCCACGCCCACAGTCTTCAGTGCTTATTTTATTCATAGCTCTATACTCGGGAATCACTCCTATGGTGCTAAAGAATCATACAGGGTGCCAGCAATTGAATCCAGGTCAGCTGCATGCAAGGCAAACACCCTACCAGAGGTGTACTCTCTCTCTCTCTCCAGTCCCAGGGAGACAGATATTATTGTTCTGAGTGTTATGAAGAAAATAAAGGAAGATAGGTAATATGGAGTAATAGTCTATATCATTTTCTATGGAAATAATAAAATAGCAGTCACTGCCTAATGTACATATTTTCTTTGAATACTTTCTTTAGTGTTACTAATTTAAAGATAACATGTCATATGCAAAATACTTTAGGAGCCAGAGACATAACTACAAGAAATCTCAGAATGCATGCTTAACAGGAAGAAGGTCTGGGTTTGATCCCCATGACCACAGGGCCGCACACAAGCACTGCCAAGCACCTTCTCTAAGTACTGAACTAAGAACAACTCGAGTATTGCTGGGTATGGCCCAAAACCAAACAAGAAAAAAGCACTTTAGAAGAATATAGAGGACTTTCATTTGCTTATTTTTTTTCCTGTAGTAAACAATCATCCCTGCATATTACCCACCCCCACCAGCATTTTCTGAAATTAAATTTTATGTGGTAGAAACTTATCCTGTTTGATAAAAATCTGATTTTTATGCGATGATATTGTATAATATGTGCTTTGTATCACTATCTTCCCGTTCATCATCTATTTGCTAGAGCAGGCACCAGTAATATCTCCATATGTCCTGTCTCATGCTAGTAGAACCCAAAGGCATCTGCTTGCTCCAGGAACATAAAGAGCCTCAAACCATTATATTATGTCATGGGAATGACCTAATATAATAGTTACTGGTATTTGGCATATCAAATACAACACGAGCAGCTTTTGCTTTAGATATATTTTAGGTAGGTTTGGTAATGAGGGGAGGATATTGATATTTATTAAATAAATTCAAATATACACACTTATATAGATTGACGTCTAGAGATATATGCAACAAAATAACTACTTGTGTGTGATAGAATGCTATATAATTTTTACTTTCTTATGTACATTTCTATTTAGTCTAAACTAAATATATAATATATATTATATAAACATATGATATATATTATATTTAGGATTTTTGACTTAAGCACATTATACCTGCAAAAAATATAGTATATGTACAATTTAAAGCTAAGCAAAATCCATATACACTTCAATTGGCTTAATGTCTCTTGTAGCTCTTCTTTTTTTTTTAATTTATTAAATATTTTATTATACCACCATGTTGTAGCTCTTCTTGATGGAACAAGTCATCTACTCTACTATTGATGAACTTTAGAATTCTTTTCAGGTTTTATTTTCACTATCAGACACAATTTTGCTACAAATGCATTTGTATGTATACTCTTAACAATTTATTGATTTCTAATAAGTAAATTTTCTGGGCAAAAACTTTTGCAGTTGAAAAACTATATTTTCAACTATACTAAGGCAAAATTCTTTTCCAGAGTACTAACATACCAATAAAATGATTTTTGGCAAAGCATACATTTTTATTATTTCATATTCTCACAAATTCTCACCCAGCATTGAATTTGCTAGTAATCTTATTTTGTTTTGAACTAGTGGAGCCATTATTTCTAATTTAGTTATGGATTTCAAAATAATATATTATTAGGAGCCAGGGAATTGTTTCCTGGTGATGGATTACTTGCTAGCCCTGGATTTTTGCATAGCTAATGAGGGATTATTTTTCTCCTTCCTATAAGCTTTTTGCATATGCTTAGGCCAAATGCTTATGTCAAGGAATTTGTTTCTTCTATAAACACAAAAAGATGGCCGGGCAGCTCAGTGGTGAATTATCTTAACTCTGAATTATTTTCTCCAGAGCTTCTGTCATATTTTCCAACTATAAGTCCCAAGGCCCATTTAGATTGGATCTAATTCTTCATTCCCCCTATAGAGATGTCCTCTATGAGGGACTGGACAGTACCAGGAAAAGAGCCCCGCAGGAACAACTCTTAGAATAAAACCCTGCTCTGTCCCAGAGTTAGAACAAAGGCCAGAAACAGCAGCTTTGTTCTGATCTAAGATAAGGTGAATGGCCTTGCAGCTGAGCAGAGCACTTAAGACTTGCACTTAAGAGGAACAGAGCAGGGACCAGAGCAATAGCCCAGCAGTTAGGGTGTGACCCAAAAAAGCAAAAAAAAAAAAAAAAAAAAAGAGGAGCAGAGCAAGGCTGTTTGTGTTGGAAACAGGACTCTGAGAGGGAGGAAGATGAACAATTTGGCTAGGAGTACATAGTTTGAATCATATGATCACTCTATATATTTAATCTCGGGTGTGGCTATTATGCCTGTCTCTCTTATTGTGTTTATATTAGAAAACAAGATGTTATATTGAAATGATTGTTTAATAGAATCAAAGAAAGAAATGCAATGCTCTGCCTTAGCATCTCAATAGGCTTGGGCTACAGGGATGTGGTGCCCCTGGGGATTTGCCTAAAAAGAGCTAGCTTTGACCTTTGGTTACACCCTGCCCTCAGCTCAGGGAAGGTTTTAGCCTCTTGCAGTTTGGGGGTTGAGGGTGTGTGGACTGTCAGTGTATGAGGCTCTGGTCAGTGTAGTGTGGAAAGTGTGCAGCAGTTGATGTGGAGTGAAGTTGGAAAAGAGTAAAGTTTTGGGTTTTCTAAACTGGGTTAGTGGCTCTTTGCTCATCAGCCTAAGTGGATAGTCATTGACCCCAAAGCATGACCAGGGAACACGACAGACCCTGATACTGTTGGGGGCCTAGGGATTTGGAGGATCATACAAGAGTACATGTCTTTCATGGATTTTCAGGACTTCAAGGATGATGCAAGAGCACAAGCCTTTCATGAACAAGGACTAAAAATCTAATCCATAGAATTTCATATCTCCCTCCCTGAGCCCACAGTAGTACCACAATGCTAGATCCTAATAGCGTTGACCAAGACAACTGAGTACTACTGGAAATTGCCCCCATATCCTCCGTGCAATACTTGGAAGGCCCCCAAAATACATTATTAAATATTAATTTTACATCTGCTATGTATTTTTCTCATCAGCCCATGGGATTATTTTTTTAGGTTTTAAAAAATATTTCAGTTCTACTTTTAAGATTGCTTATATTACTAACTTTAAATATATTTTATTATTATTATCTAGTGCAATGTAATAAAATTTATCAATCCTTCCATTTATGTTTATGTTTAAAATTATTCTAAAGTCGTAAAAATATTTTCTTTCAATTTTACAGTTTATTTCTCACATTTGTCTTCATCTGTGAATGTTGTCTATGAGTAGTATATAGTAGAGGAATCTGTTTTTCATTTATTTCTGTCTGAGCAACTACTTCCCTGGCATAATATATCTACATCTTTTAGTGCTAATCTGCAGTGGCATCTCTTTATCATTTATCACGTATCTGTATTTGTGTGTCTTCTAGTTCCAGATTTTCTGTTAGCCTATTCTTATGCCAATCCCTTACACGTCTAATTGTGTATATTTGAAATAAGTCTTCTCAAAGTATATCTTGCCTATTTACATGCATTTCAAAATCAAGCACTATTTTTTTTAAATAGGGCCAGAACATATAGGCCTAGAGTAGAGGGTGGGAGTAAGATTTTATAATATTGAGTCTTCCTACCTTGGTTGTCTTATTTGTTTTTTAAAACAATATCTTTGACTATATTATACATATTTTTCATGGAAAGTTTGAAATTTCTTGTTAGATATAAATGATTTCATTTCCAATGTTTGACTTTCCCTAGATTTCTGAAAAATCTTTGGATATGGTTTCAGACTTAATGACTTTTGACACTCGTTTTACCTCTTGGCATGTAGTCTGACCTGGAGAACATTCCAATACATTAAAGACTGTACTCAGCCTTTAGAGAGAAGCTAGACCTGAAAATTTCTATTTATTCCAGTACACAACCCTCATTTAAGACTATTGCTTCCTTATTGATTTTCTGATTCATTTATTCCAATGATGAGAATGAGTCCTCATCCTACTCATACTGTGTTGCTGCCAATGTCTTCAGGCTTATAGAAGCAGAATTATTTATTTTGATGTCTCTTTATTTGTCACATATATGTTAATGAGTGCAAAATCCTATTGATGTATTTATCCCTAATCATAAAATACCCATCCATGTCTGTTGCTACCATTTTTATTTACTTTTTTCACTATCACTATCACTATCACTATCACTATCTTCCCTTTCATCATCTATTTGCTAGAGCAGGCACCAGTAATATCTCCATATGTCCTGTCTCATGCTAGTAGAATCCAAAGGCATCTGCTTGCTCCAGGAACATAAAGAGCCTCAAACCATTATATTAGGTCATGGGAATGACCTAACATAAATGTTACTGGTATTTGGCATATCAAATACGACACGAGCAGCTTGCCAGGCTTGCCGTGCGGGTGGCATACTCTTGTAGTCACCTCTAAATAAAGCATTTATTGATGAACTGCGCATGGCCGCTAGCGGCCGTGCAAGCTGGATTGTGATAGTAGGGTCTGCTAGGTGGAGTTGTGACGAGAGGGAAGTCCGGATGTGTAAAATGGCGGCCCCCATGGAGTAGGGGAAGTCGTCTGGCTTGTTGTAAGGCTCTGCTGGGGTGGCAGGCCAGGGCTAGAACTTTTTATATTGCATTAAATTTTTTATATTGCATTACTTTTTATATTGCATTAAATTTTATATTATATGTTGATCTCATTATGATAATAAGCATACCTTGCCTATCTTTAAAGAAACCTTTAAACTCTGTGCTAATTTATTTTGGATAATCTTCTCCATTGCCTTTCTGGAAGATGTGATAGATCCATCAGGCGTCAAGGGAAGTCATCTTGGTCTTATAGTTGGTGAAGGATAGGCGGGCGATGCGAATGCTTTTCCCGGCTTCTGCTGCATCTTCCAGTATTTCTGCTCTTAGATCTCTTTGATAGCCCCATCCACCTGCCCACATACCAAATTCCACAGGATGGATATGTCATTCCCAATGTTCTTCCTTCTGAAATCCGACATGCCATTTCGTCGGTAAAGAAGGGAACAGCACCAGGCCCAGAGAAAGTCAGACCCAAACACCTGAAGAATCTGCCACCAGTACTCATCAATACACTAGCTCAGCTCTTCACACGCTACCTGTCCGAATGCAAGGTGCCCTCCCAATGGAAAACCAGCAGGACAGCTCTACTGTTCAAGAGAGGAGACATTCACGACATTGGCAACTATTGCCCCATCTGCCTATTGTCCATCATCTAGAAGCTGTTCACTCGAGTCATCCTGAACAGGATTGGCAGAACACTAGATGAAGGACAACCATGCGAGCAAGCTGGCTTCTGGAAAGGATTCAGCACAATCGACCATATCCACACAGTAACCAAGCTCATTGAGGTTTGTAGGGAGTACAAGATACTGCTCTGTCTCACATTCATTGATTTAAAGAAAGCCTTTGATTCTGTGGAGACTGAAGCAGTCATCAAAGCCCTAGCCAAACAGGGTGTTCAAACCCAATACATCAAGATCCTTCGTGAACTGTATTCTGGATTCACCACCAGGATCTCACCATTCTACAAAGAAGTGATCATTGATGTCAAAAGAGGGTTCGACGGGGTGATACCATTTCACCAAAACTCTTCAGTGCCACCCTCGAGAACATCAATACGACAATTAGAATGGTGGGGAATGGGAGTGAAGATAGATGGTCGGCAACTACACCACCTCCGCTTCGCTGATGACATCGTTCTAATAACACCAAACATTAGCCAAGCGGCACAAATGCTGGCTGACTTCGACCGAGAATGTGGAAAGATAGGTCTACAGCTGAATCTAAAGAAAACTATGTTTATGAAAAATGAACTAGTTCCAGAGGTCCCATTCACTCTCAATGGAACAAACATCTCTGAATGCAGCAGTTATGTGTACCTAGGTCGAGAAGTCAACATGATGAACGACTTAAAACTGACTGTGCAGGAGGAAGAGAGCAGCATGGAATGCCTTCAAAGGCATCGAAGAAATAGCTAAAAGGACAAAGAACCTCCGGCTCTGGGCACATCTCTTCAACTCCACCATTTTCCCTGCATTAACATACGCCTCAGAGACCTGGCCCCTACGAAAGCAGAATAAGAATGCTATTCGGGTCTCCCAGAGAGGAATCGAAAGAGCTATGCTTGAAATATCACGCCTCACTCAAGTGAGAGAAGGAATCCGAGTTCCGACCTCCGTTGCTATTCCAGAATCAGGGACGCTGTCTTGTTTGCCAAGGCATCGAAAATCAGATGGGCTGGACATGTAATGCGATTTGGAGATGACCGCTGGACTAGAGCTGTTACTGACTGGATCCCAGGGGTTGTCAAAAGATCACGTGGCCGCCCACCCACAAGATGGTCAGACTTCCTTGTCAAGACCCTGAAGGAACGGTTTGAGGCTCTTCATATTCCTGAATCAACCAGATGCCATTGGGCTACATTGGCAAGTGATAGGGTCCAATGGAAATGTTACTGGCGCCCGCTTGAGCAAATCGATAGATTCAAATGATGAAGTGAAGTGATCGAGTGATCAAGTGAAAATATTTTTGGAGTTCACATAAAATAGGTCTAGACTGCTTATGTAAATTGCCCCATACTTTATCTATACACTGTGGTTTGCAGAGTTGTTCATGATGATTTGTTATGGGCATTCTATATATTCCAGCACCAATTCCACCACCATCAATTTTCCTCTACTATTGTCTCCAATTTTCCCAATCATCCCTCTAGCCTGCCCCATAGCAGGCACATAGTAATTTATTTCACATTGCTTCTTATCTTCTTATCGATAAATTGCTAACAGAATGATCAAAACATGTTTTCTTAGATGTAAATTGTTGTATCTCACCATGAAGACATTAAGTCCTTGTATGAGGGATTACTGAGATGGTGTTACAGGGTAAGCAGTCTATGTTACTGTTTGATTACTGTCTGGTTAGTCATTTAATCTTGGATTAAATATCTCCTATTGATATGGTTATATTACGTTGATTGACTTGTGTATGTTAAACCATTGACTTGTGTATCTTGCATCCCCTAAAATGAATCCTGCTTGGTCATGGTATATGATCTTTTTGATAAATTGTTGAATTCTGTTTGCTAGTATTTTGCTAAGGATCTTTGCATCTGTGTTTATCAGGGATATTGGCCTGTAAATCTTCATTTGTGTGGTGTCTCTGCTTCTGATATTAGTATGATATTTGCTTCATTGAAACTGTTGATAATGTTTCTGTTTCTTCAGTTTCCTGGAAGAGCCTGAAAAGGACTGGCTGGCAGGAGGTCTTCTTTAAACGTTTTAAAGAACTCACTACTGAATCCTTCTGTGCCTGGGCTTTTGTTTGAGGAAAGACTTTTGGTTAACATCTCAATGTCCTTGATAATGGTAGGCCTTTCAGATATTCTGAATCACCTTGAGTCAGCCTTTTGGGGGTTACAGGAGTCCAAGAATTTATCCATTTCTTCTAGGTTCTCTTGTTTCATGGCATAAATATTCTCAAAGTAATCTTTTCCATCCTTTGAATATCTGTCATGTCTGTTGTGATAACCTTTCTTTCATCTCTGATTTGGTCTATTAGGGTTCTCTCTTTCTTGTGAGTCTTGCAGTGGTTTATTTATCTAGTTTATTTTTTTTCAAAGAACCAGTCTTGATTTCACTGATCTTTCAGATTGTTTTATTTATTCCAGTCCATTAATTTTATTATTTCCTTCTTCCTAACTTTCTGGGTTCCTTTTTTTTTAGTAATTTTCCAGTATCTTGACTTGTCCCTCAAGTTGCTCATGTGGGTCCTTCCTTCCTTCCTCCTCCCCCTCCCCCTCCCCCCCCCCCCCCCCCCCCCCTCCCTCCTCCTTCCCTCCTTCCTTCCTTCCTTCCTACCTCTCTCTCTCTTCTTTCTTTCTTTTCTTTCTTTCTTTCTTTCTTTCTTTCTTTCTTTCTTTCTCTCTTCTTTCTTTCTTTCTTTCTTTCTTTCTCTCTTTCTTTCTTTCTTTCTTTCTTTCTTTCTTTCTTTCTTTCTCTCTTTCTCTCTCCTTTTTTTCCTTTCTCTCTTTCTTTCTTTCTTCTTCTTTCTTTCTTTCTTTCTTTCTTTCTTTCTTTCTTTCTTTCTTTCTTTCTTTCTTTCTTTCTTTCTTTCTTTCTCTTTCTTTCTTTCTTTCTTTCTTTCTTTCTTTCTTTCTTTCTTTTCTCTCTTTCTTTCTTGCTTGCTTGTTTTCTTTCTTGCTTGCTTTCTTGCTCGCTTTATTGCTTGCTTTCTTGCTTGCTTTCTCCTTCCTTGCTTTCTTTCTTGCTTTAATTCTTGCTTTCTTTCTTGCTTTCTTCTTGCTTTCTTGCTTTCTTACTTTCTTGCTTTTTGTTTCTTTCTTGCTTGCTTTGCTTTCTCTTCTTTTTTTTTCTCTTCTCTCTATTTCTTTTTCTCTCTCTTTCTTCCTTTCTTTCTTTTTCTTTCTTTCTCTCTTTCTCTCTCTTCTTTTCTTTCTTTCTTTTCTTTCTTTCTTTCTTTCTTTCTTCTTTCTTTCTTTCTTTCTTTCTTTCTTTCTTTCTTTCTCTCTTTCTTTCTTTCTCTCTTTCTCTCTTTCTTTCTTTCTTTCTTTCTTTCTTCTTTCTTTCTTTCTTTCTTTCTTTCTTTCTTTCTTTCTTTCTTTCTTTCTTTCTTTCTTCTTTCTTTCTTTCTTTCTTTCTTTCTTTCTTTCTTTCTTTCTTTCTTTCTTTCTGATAAATGCTTGCATAGCTTCAGATTTCCCCCACCCCCCCCCTTAACACTGCTTTTGCTGTGTCCCAATACATTCTGGTAGGTTGTATCTTCATTCTTTGCTTGTTTCTAAGAATCTTTTAATTTCTTGCTTTCTTCTCTAACCTATTGGTTGTTTAGTAATGAGCCAGGTGTTTGAGTTGTTTCTCCATTTATGTTTGTGATTAACTTTTATTTTCAGTGCATCTTC
Source organism: Cryptotis parvus (assembly GCA_021461705.1). NCBI lineage: Eukaryota > Metazoa > Chordata > Mammalia > Eulipotyphla > Soricidae > Cryptotis > Cryptotis parvus. The sequence goes on from JAJIBD010031878.1 coordinate 90,166, forward strand.
ATCTGAAAAGATGTTGCTATGATTTCTATGTTCTTTGGAGGTATGTTTAGTATACCAGTATGTGGTCTATCTTGAGAATGCCCTATGTGTATTGGAGAAGAATGTGTATTTGCTTTCTTGAGTACAATAATATATATATATATATATTTCTATCCTCACATATATATGTATATATGAGCTTTAGTCTAGTTGATCTATCAAGATGTGACAAGGCAGATTGAAGCCTCCAACTACTATTGTGTTGCTTTCAATGCTTTTCTGCAAGTCTATTAGCAGTTATTTTAAGTATTTTGCTCATCCCTCATTAGGTGCATATATATTCAGGAGTGTGAGTTTTTCTGCTATAAATATTCCTTGATCATTAAAAACTGACCTTTACTGTCTATTACAATCTTTTTCTTATAAGGTAAAGTTTTTTTTAATTTTTTATTTTTACAATTACAAAGATATACAATTAAAAGCTCATATTTGGGTTTTGGTCATACAGTGTTCCAGCACCCATCTCCACCAGTGCCCATCTCCACCACCAACATCCCCAGTTCCCTCCCCTCTCCCCCCAGCCCTCCTCCATGGCAGGTTCTTTATTTCTTTCCCTTTCTCTCTATCTTTTCCTTTCCTTCCAGACTATGGATTACAGAACATACATTAAAGGGTTGTCATGTGTATCTTTTTGCCTCTATTTAATGCTCAGTTCTGGATTGGCATTAGTACCCTCGACAATTTATAACGTAAAGTTTATATTGTCTGATACTAATATGGCCACCTCAGCCTTTATGAGGGATCCATCCTAATACTTGGTGTCCCTTAATCAGTACATTTCTTTCTCATTATCATTGAGAAAAATTATTGTCATGGAGTTTTGTGTCATATTATGAATGAGTTTAGTGTTTCTGTGGGATTCGTCTTGTCTTAAAATAGCCCCTTTAGTTCTTCTTGTAAAGATAGTTTTTGAGTCTATAAAATTATAAAGCTGTTTTTTATCTGAGTTGTGTATCGTTCCTTCAAATCTGAATGTGAGTCTGGCTGGGTAAAGTATACTTGGTGAGTGGTTCATTTCATTTAGGTTTTTTTTGTTCCTTTTTTGTTTTGTTTTTGCTATATCCCACCATGGTCTTTGGACCCAGGAAGTTTTATTTGGTAAATCTGCTGTAAATCTTAAGGGAGATACTTTGTAAGCAATTTTCTTCATTTATCAGCTGTTTCCAATAGTCTATCTCTGTTTTATGGTTTTCTGATTAGGGTGTTTCTTAGAGTATTTTTATTTGGATTTCTTTTAACTGGTACCCTTCAGCCTCCTGGATGTGAGTGTAGACAAGCTCCAGTTCTTGGGAACTTCTCAGCAATGATGCCTTTGCCTGATCCTTCTTCATTAGGATTACCCACCTGACTTTCTGGGACTCCAATGATCCTTATGTTGTTCCTCTTGAATCCATCCAAAAGTTCTCTAGTCAATAGTTTGTTTATTTTGAGGCTACCCCCACCCCCATTTTCTGCTGTTTCCTGGAGATTTCGGCTCCTTGTTCTGCAGCTCATTGATTCTGTCCTCAGCAGCTGTTATTCTGCTGGTGAGACTCCAATGAGTTTTTCATTTCATCCATTAGGTTTTTATTTCTGTGAAAGCAGAAGTAATAAGTAATACCTGCATAAGTTATTCACTCATGTGACCTGGGATGGGGTGTTGGGCAAAATGGCAATCCTGAGGAACAAAAGGTCCTTGACAACATGATGCCTTGGTTTCTCAGGACATCACTTGTAAGTACACAGTAGAATCAACTATTCAGCCTTTAAATGACTTGCTCTCCTGATCTACTTTTAACTCAAAATTTCTGAGAATAGATACCATAAATCACTATCACTATCTTCCCGTTAATCATCTATTTGCTAGAGCGGGCACCACTAATATCTCCATATGTACTGTCTCATGCTAGTAGAATCCAAAGGCATCGGCTTGCTCCAGGAACATAAAGAGCCTCAAACCATTATATTAGGTCATGGGAATGACCTAATATAAATGTTACTGGTATTTGGCATATAAAATACTACACAAGCAGCTTGCCAAGCTTGCCGTGTGGGTGGCATACTATTGTAGTCACCTCTAAATAAAGCCGTGCAAGCCAGGCTGTGATAGTCTGGTCTGCTGGGTGGAGTTGTGGCGAGAGGGAAGTCCAGATGTGGAAAATGGCAGGCCCCATGGAATAGGGAGGGTGGTCTGGCTTGTTGTGAGGCTCTGCTGGGGTGGCAGGCCAGGGGCTAGAACCCGCCATGCTTCCCAGGTGCCTCACGAGCATCTGGGCACAGGGAGAGCAAGGAGCAGCTTTGCCCCATGTCTGAGAGTCTCTGGTTCAGCATACCTGGGCCAGATTGAAAAAAAAACTGCTGCAGGGTGGCTGTCGATGATCCGGGCTGTGATATATGTCTGATAGACTCTCAGACATGGGGCAGAGCTGCTACTTGCTCTCCCTGTGACCAGCTGCTCATGAGGCACCTGGGAGGCATGGCGGGAGTTCTAGCCCTGGCCTGCCACCCCAGCAGAGCCTCACAACAAGCCAGACCACCCTCCCCTACTCCATGGGGCCCTCCATTTTCCACATCCGGACTTCCCTCTCATCACAACTCCACCCAGCAGACCAGACTATCACAGCCCGGATCATCGACAGCCACCCTGCAGCAGTTTTTTTTTCAATCCGGCCCAGGTATGCTGAACCAGAGACTCTCAGACATGGGGCAGAGCTGCTACTTGCTCTTCCCTGTGCCCAGCTGCTCGTGGAGGCACCTGGGAGGCATGGCGGGTTCTAGCCCTGGCCTACCACCCCAGCAGAGCCTCACAACAAGCCAGACCACTCTCCCCCTACTCCATGGGGCCCGCCATTTTCCACATCCGGACTTCCCTCTCGTCACAACTCCACCCAGCAGACCAGTCCATAAATTGCTACTTTTAATAAACTTTCAAATTATTAACATTTAGCAACTCTAGTATCAAATAATATTTGGGGAGAAATTCACATATTACAAATATTGAGGGAGAACAATATCACAATACATTATACTATTATTCATTTGAACATTCTATATCAGTTATATTGCAATACTATGGCATTCAGTTCTACTGGTTGTTTCTCTTTAAAATTTAGCTCTGTATTAAAATATATGTTCTTTCAAAAGATTGTATACTATCACTGACCCATTCTGTCTTCAATTAGATTTTGAACAGTATTCAAGTAGATATGGGGGAAAAAATATGCACCAATATTTAAAGTTCATCTACACTTGAGAATTCCTTCTGAGAATGATTTTGAAAAAAAAAATATGTCAAACCGATTGTGACCCTGAAATATATGCTGAAAACTCTGTAATAAATGAAGAAAATGAAATTTCAGAAAGTGACAGAAAAATTCTCACAAAATCCTCAAGTGAAGTACTACTTCCAGTAAAGAAACAAAAATCAAGTGATTGGAATATCAAAGAAATATTTTCAGGTAAGAGAAGTGACTTAAGCATTCCTAGGCAACAAGATGCCATTGGGCTACACTGGCACATAATAGGGTCAAATGGAAATATTACTGGCACCCACTGGAGCAAATCGATGAATAAATGGATGTCAAGTGATCAAGTGATCAAGAGAAGTCAGGTTATAAAGAATAAAGAAAATATGCTAACAACTTAAAAAATAACAAGTGAAATAAAATGTTACTAGATTATATATGAAAGTATATATATTTTATGATTTTATAAAATTTAAGATTGACAAGGCTGAACATATATGTAGAGACTATGTTTGGTGTACATAAGTAACACCTCTATGTGTATTGCCCTATAATTCTGTTTTGTACTAAAAAAAAGGGCATTTCTCATCAAAGTGGTGCTGAAGACTCTTTAAATCAGGTTTAGTAACACCTGGGATGCCTGCTAAAATGCAGACTCAGGCTTTATTTTAGACTCCTTTAATTAGAATATAAGTATAGCTTTTGAACACTGTCTTTTAAATAATTTTTTTCCAGTTTACTTTTAGGGTATTTAGAAAATATTAACATGTATTAACTAGTAATTTAGCAGAAAACTAAAACTTAAATTAAAACTTTTTATTTTTATTTATTTTAACAGACATAGAAGCTGAGGGTGATTTTGAGAATAAAGAAGTGATCTATAAGGGGTAAGTATTACGTAGTTTTCAGATTATAAAAAATTGCATTTTTTTTCTTAGTTATTGTTTCCTACTGAAATATGATTGTATTGTTTTCTTAGGTTTCCAGAATTCCCTACAAACTTATTTTTAGAACCAAACAGATTGGATTTTTCAATAAAAATTCAAAATATGCTGAATGAAATGGAAAAATGTATAAGTAAGTATCTTAAAACTTTAGTTAAAAAACATAACATTGTCTTCTTTAGTAATATTTTATTTAATATTTTATTATACTGCTGTGAGATTTACTATTACAAAGATGTTCATGTCCAAGTTTTGGTCATACACTGTTTCAGCACCCATCCCTCCATCAGTGCCCATTTCCCATCACCAATGTCCCTGATTCCCTACACTCTCCCCTAGCCTGCCTCTATGGTAAGTTCTTTATCTCTTTTCTCTTTCTCTTTCTCTCTCTCTCTCTTTCTCTCTTCCTTCTCTAACTCATTGTGGATTGCGATACATACATTTAGAGGTTATCATGTGTATCTTTTGCCTGTATTCAATACTCAGTTCTAGGCTAGTATTATCACTTACAATTGTTAACACACTGTTCCCTTCTCTGACCCACCCAAACACTGATACCCAGAGCTTGTGGTAGATTCCACTTTTGAAAAGACCTTCTAATCCATGTTTTGTCTGACCTTGGATATTGGCATCATAGTATGTGTGTATGTATATTTATGCATATATATGTATTTATGTCAGCAAATAAATGCAGTTATTCTATGCCTGTCTTTTTCCTTCTGGCTAATTTGATTCAACATGATCCTCTCCATGTCCATCCATTTATAGGCAAATTTCATAACTTCATTTTTCCTATCAGCTGCATAGTATTCCATTGTGTAGATGTATCAAAGTTTCTTTATCCAGTCATCAATTCTCGGGCACTCTGGTTGTTTCCAGATTCTGGCTATTGTGAATAGTGCTGCTATGAACATAAAAGTGGGGATGGTGTTTCCGCTGTGTATTTTTGGCTTCCCAGGGTATATTCCCAGGAGTGGTATGACTGGGTCAAATGGGAGCTTAATTTCTAGTCTATGGAGAAATGTCCATATTGTTTTCCAAAAAGGTTGTACTAGTCAACATTCAATGAATGAGAGTCCCCTTTTCCCCACATCCACACCAGCATTTATTATTCTTGCTCGTCTGAATATGTGCCAGTCTCTGTGGTGTGAGATGATATCTCATTGTTGCTTTATTTCATATCTCTCTGGTGAATAGTGATGATAAGCATTTTTTCATATGTCTTTTGGCCATTCAACTTTCGGGTATTGACTTTGTACCATGCCACCCCTACTACAGGTATCTATTGTTTCTAGAGCATATTGGTAGAGAGGGTAGGGTTATCTAGGTATAATATCATGTCATCTGCAAATAGTGATAGCTTGACTTCTTCCTTGCCTATCTGGATTCCCTTAATGTGCTTTTCTTCTGATTGCTATGGCAAGCACTTCCAGTACTATATTGAATAGAAGCAGTGAGAGTGGGCAACCTTGTCTTGTCCCCGATCTTAGGGGAAGGCTTTTTGTTTTTCCCCATTGAGAATGATATTCGCTGTGGGCTTTTGGTAGGTAGCTTTGACTATATTGATATGATGTATTGTATTGATTGACTTGCGAATGTTGAACCATCCTTGCATTCCCAGATGAATCCTATTTGGTCATGATGTATAATCTTTTTGATGAGTCTTTTGATTCTGTTTGCTAGTATTTTGTTGATCTTAGCATCTGTGTTCACCAGGGAGATTGGTCTATAGTTTTCTGTTTTTGTGTTGTCACTGCCTGCTTTGATATCCGGGTGATATGTGCCTCATCGAAGCTGTTTGGGAGTGTTTCTGTTTCTTCGATTCCCTGGAAGAGCTTGAAAAGGACAGGCAGTAGGTCCTCCTTAAAGGTTTGGAAGAATTCACTAGTGAATCCATCTAGACCTGGGCCTTTGTGTTTGGGCAGACTTTTAATTACTGTTTCAATTTCCTTAATGGTGATAGGCTTATTCAGGTATTGCAGGTCTTGTTTCTGCTGTGGGAGGTTATAGGACTTCAGGAGTTTATCCATTTCTTCTAGGTATCATGTTTCATGGCATACAGACCCTCAAAGTAATCTCTGATGATCTTTTGGATTTCTGTGGTTTCTGTTGTGATCTTCCCCTTTTCATTTATGATTCTGTATATTTGGGTTCTCTCTTTCCCTGTCCTTGAAAGTCTTGCCAGTGTTTTATCGCTCTTGTTTATTTTTTCAAAGAATCAGCTCTTGGTTTCATTAATATTTTGGATTGACTTTTGGGTTTCCAGCTCATTGATCTCCACCTAAGTTTTATTATTTCCTTATTTCTGCCTGGTTGGGCTCCTTTTTTTTGGTCTTTTTTCTAGTATTTTTTAGCTGAAAAGTCAGGTTTTTATGTGGCCCTTTTGTCTTTTCTGATGAATGCTTGCAGAGCTATGAACTGTGCCCTTAACACTGCTTTTGCTGTGTCCCACAAGTTCTGATAGTTTGTGTCTTCATTTTCATTTGTTTCCATGAACCTTTGGATTTCCTCTTTGATTTCTTCTATGACCCACAGGTTGTTCAGCAGTGAACTGTTCATTTTCCAGGTGTTTGGTTTGACTCCCTGTTTCTGTGTGTGGGTGTTGTTAACTTTCATTTTCAGTGCATCATGGTCTGAGAAAATAGTTGACACAATTTCTTTTTATTTTTGAGGTAAGCTTTGTGCCTCAGCATGTGGTCTATCTAGGAGAATGTTCTGTGTGCAGTGGAGAAAATGTGTATTCAGTTTTTTTAGAATGAAAAGTCCTATATATATATCATCCAGTCATCTTTCTTCCATTTCTTCCTTCAGGGTCAGTATTTCCTTGGTGAGTTTCATTCTTGTAGATCTATAAAGAGTTGACAAAGCAGTGTTGAAGTTGCAACTACTATTGTGTTATTGTCAAGGTCTTCTTTGAAGTCTATTAGCAGCTGTTTTAAGTATTTTGCTGGCCCCTCATTGGGTGCATATATGTTTAGGAGTGTAATTTCTTCCTAGTTACATATCCCTTAATTATTAAGAAATGGCCTTCACTGTCCCTTCTAACCTTTTTTAGCCTGGAAGTCTATGTTGTCAGATACTAGTATGGCTACACTGGCCTTTGTGGAGGAGTTGTTTGCGTGAAGAATTGTCTTCCAGCCTTTGACTTTGAGTCTGTGTTTGCTCTCATTATTCAGATGTGTTTCTTCTAGGCAGTAGAATGTTTTATTCATTTTTTAATCCTTTTTGCCACCCTGTGTCTCTTGATTGGTACATTTAGGCCATTGACATTGAAAAAGATTATTGTCATAGGATTTTGTTCCATCTTTTTGAATAAGTTTCTTGCACTTTTAGGATTTGTCTTGTCTTATAGCAGCTCCTTCAGTCCTTCTTTTTAAAGTTGGTTTTGAGTCTATGAAGGTCTTGAGCTGTTGCTTATCTATGAAGTTGTGTATTTTTCCTTCATATCTGAATATGAGTCTGGCCAGGTAGAGAATTCTTGGTGAGGCCTTCATTTCGGTGAGTTTTTTCATGATATCCCACCATTGTCATCGGGCTCATAGTGTTTCCTCTGAAAAAATCTGCTTTAAAACTTAGGGACTTTCCTTTGTATGTGATTTCCTTCTTTGATCTTGCTGCTTTCAGTATTCTATCTCTATCTATGGTTCTTGTCATTTTGATTAGAATATTCTTGGAGTATTCTTATTTGGGTTTCTTTTAGATGGTACCCTTTGGGCCTCCTGAATCTGGGAGCAAGCACTCTTTAGTTTTGGGAACTTCTCAGCAATGATTGCTTTGATGGTTGCTTCTTCATCAGGGGTTTCTTCTTGTCCCTCTGAGACTCCAATGATCCTTATGTGTTGCAGGACACCTAAAAGCCTAGGCCTCTGCATCTGCCCTGGATTGCCTCCTGCCGGTCACTTCAGATAGGGGGGTAGTCTGAATGTGGCAGTCTTATCTGACCATGTATTCTATATTGGCTGGTATAAATATTCTCTCATGCTACCACAATAATAGTGGGACTAGCTAGACCTTACCAGCATATTTACCTGGCCACGTTGGATCTCTAAGTAATTAGACCAGAGAGAAATGCTGTTTGCCTCCAAGCAAGCAAGCATGGCTCCCTGATAGCTCAAAGACAACTAAAATAAAAAAAACTACCGTGAAGTAGTCAAGACTCTTGTGAAGGCTTGGAGAAATATTTAACTGGCATTAGTATTAGTCTTTGGTACAGAGACATGCCATCTCAGAAACCCCTTCTCTACCCTATAAAGGCAATTACAGGCAGATCTTGGTTCAAGACATTAGGTGAGGTGCTGGGAGAAATTACCTGAGGGCATTTGATCCTTCCTGCCAGGGGAAGTCACATTTAGCTTATAACTTCTCCCAGCTCTGCTAGGAGGCTTTGAATTAGCTCTGCATCCTTTTAAACAGCCAGATGGTCTCCTGAAGTTGCTACATTTCTATAGAGCTATTTTCCTGTTTTCATCTCTAGATAGCCCAGCCCAGAATGGGCTGGGCTGCGGAGTTTGGGTGGATTTCTAGCTATAAAATAAGCTGCAAGAAGAAAGAAGCTCTCTCTTTTTCCCCCCCTTTTGCCATTTCGGCTTCCCTTGGTGTTTTGCTTCTCTGTCCTCTCCATTCCCTGTTGGGCCTCAACACGTGGTGGCAGCCATCTTGGCCTACACCTGGCTGGGGCCTAGCTGGGAACCCAGAGTCCGGAGGTTTTCCCTGCTCTTGGATTGTATATTGGATCCTGTGATAGTAAAGCCATTTTAAAACTGCATCGGATTCCTGAGTCTTCATCCATTCCCGCCCGGCTTTGGAGGTAGAAGGGAACTTCGCTTCCCAGCACTGTCTGGGACCCCGGTGGCGCTCCCGAAACTTATGTATTACTTTTGGCTTCATCTTGATTATCTCTTGTTGTCTGTTTGTTTACTGTGAGTCTTTGTTCCATCTTCTGCTATTGCCTAGAAAGGTCTGCACCTCATCTTGGAGCTCACTGCTTCTGTCCTCAGCAGCTGTGACTCTGCTGCTAAGGCCTTCCAGTGAGTTTTTCATTTTTAATATCTGTTATTTCTGCTTGCATTTTTATTTCCATTTTCTTCACTTCTGCTTTCATGTTCTCTTACATAGTAATATTTTCCTAAAATTAAGTACTAAAGTTTTTAACTTTATTTAAGCACTGTGATTTACCAAGTTGTTCATAATGCAGTTGTTCAAGTATTCAATATTCCAACACCAGTCCCACCACCAATGTGTGCTTACCACTACCAAAGACCCAAGTTTCCCACCACACCCAGTCTGTTAGTTTAGCAGACACTTATTGTTCTACTTTTTACTTATTGCAACATATATCTCATAATGATAATGCTGAAGTCATGTCCTTTTTACTGAGCTTTTACATGTAGATTAGGTCATCTATATTCTTGCTTTCACTTATTGACCTTATTGAATTTAGTGTGCTTCTACTCAATTTTTAAACAACATTAAATATGTGTTAATTTGTTAAAGAAATTCAATATCAACCCCTGTAGCAACACCATTGCAACTTCCCACCACCATTGTTTCCAACTTTTAGACCTACTGCTTAAGTCTGCCACTATAGCAGGCCTCAATGATTTATTTTGTATTGCTTTTCATAGGTAACTTGATAAAAATTATTAAGAAATATTTTCTAGTAGAAAGTGAAGATTGTTCAATCTCACCAAGGAGCTATTAAGACCTTGTATAAGAAATTATTGAAAACTGTTACAGGATAGGCATTGTGTATATTTTTGTGTATATATTTTGCCTTTTACTTTACATCCATTAAATGTGGTATACTACTTGGTCTATCAGCATAATAGTATTTGAGTGTGAATGCAGCTGCATGCCTAGGATTCCAAAATTTTTAAAGGTTGATGAAGTTGGAGTTAAAATTTTAATTTAAAGTTTTAAATTTTAGCTTTAAATGGGAACGACTGCCTGAACTTCCAGACAAACAGGGAGATGGGGAGAGGAAGCCCATCCCCAATTCCGTGAAGGCCTGAAAATTTCAGTCACAAGATCTGACTTTTTCAATTTATTAATTCATGGGTAAAACTTGCCTAAGCAGTGCGGTCTGGCCTTGAATATGGTGCCAATTGTGGAGAGTGGGGTTTTTCTGCTGCTGGGGGTCTTTTTGGGATGGGCCTGGGCCTCACTCACCCCCTTTTGAGTGCCTCAGTGTCAGCATGGCACTGGTACTGGGAGATACTCAGTATCTAAAGTTTTTAATCAGGGATTGTATGTAGCAACATTATTTTATCTTAAGTAATTAATTCACACTCCTGGGATCAGTCAGGATATTAAATTACTTGGGGCTACATTAGTCTTACTTATTTCTACCAAAGCCTCAAAGACTTAATACCTATACTCTGTAAGTGTTTTCAAAACATTGAAGAAGTAGAATCCTTAAAATAGCTCCAACAAAGCCAACATTACCCTAAAACCAAAAATAACAAAGACAATACCAAACAATTACAGACCAATATTTATGATGAACACCAAGGCAAATATCCTCACCAAAATTTTAGCAAATCAGATCCAACAAAATATTAAAACATAATCATATACTATGATCAACTAGGATTCATCTAGGGGAAACAAGTATGATTCAATGTATGCACCATACCAAAAAAAAGGAAAGTCAAAAATTGTATAGTTATATCAATATATGAAAACTCTTGAAAATATTCAACCCATTCATGGTTCAAAAATATAAACTCAAAAAAAATCAGGATAGATAGAATATACCCTAAGATTTTAATGGGGATTTACAACAAAACTACAGTCAACATCATACTCATTGGCAAATAAATAAATAAGTAAATAAGTAAATAAATAAATAAATAAACGAATAAATAAATAAATTATCTGAACACTCTTCCTCTGAGATCAGGTACAAGGCAGAAATGTTCTCTATCTACAGTATTATTCAATATAGTTTTAGAAGTCCTTGCTACAGCCAGTAGACAAGAAAAAGAAATGAAAAGGATTCAGACTGGAAAAGAAGGCAAACTATCACTATTAATTGATGACTTGATTTTATATATAGAAGACCCTAAAGACTCAACTAAAAGCTCTAAGAAACCATAAAACAATATTAAAAAAAGAAGTAGGCTGAAAAATCAATACACAAAAACACTTTTTCTATATGCAAATTACAAAACAGAAAAGAAAATGGTGTCCAAAAAAACATCTAAGAGTGTTAACAAAGAATGTCAAAGATGATTGAAAACTATAAATCTCTATTGAAAGAAATAGACAAACACAGCAGGGAAATGGAAAATATCCTATGTTCATAGATGAGAAGAATTAAATTGCCAAGCTGACCATCCTCCCTAATTAATATTCAATGCAAGCCACATTGTAATGACATTCTTCAAAGATTATCATCTGGTTTATTCTTTCTGGAAAATAGTATGAAGATTTCTCTAAAAAGTAATGATAGAGCTCATATGACCCAGCAGTGCAGGGCCTGGAACAATAGCACAGCAGGTAAGTTGTTTGCCTTGAACAAGGCCCGGGTTCCATCTTGGAATGCCATATGGAATCAGTAGGAATGATTCCTGAATGCAGAGTGGGGGAGTAACCCCTGAGCATCATTGGGTGTGGCCCCCAAATCACCACAACAGAAAAAAATAGATGCACCTCTGTTCATTGCAGCAGTTAGTACAAGTGCTTTCTGTTTGCTTACTTAAGGTAGATATCCAGGAAGTGCCAAAGATATTATTTTTCTGAAAAGGGAAAAATATGCCAGATGAATTTCAGAATCCCTGAGCTAGGAAATTAACTCAATGAAAGTAGATATTGTGTCTTCTTCTGTTTGCATTCTCAAATGGTTTAATGTTCTTCACATAGCTGATGTGCTTAAATATTTGTTAACTTCATGACTTAACCTGGGGTCTGTTTTAATCATGCCACCCATCACTGCCCTATTAGTCATTCTTTATTTCCATAATACTAAATATAAACTTTATATCTGTATTTTAATTCAGTTCTTCATATAGAATATTACACAGAAAGTATGTCTTCAATAGTTGCATGTATTGGGGATAGTTTTAAGCTGCTACTTTCAGTGTACTTTCTGAACATAGTAATTTGTGATCACCATTGTGTATTTTAGCTACAGTGATTCCTCTTTGCCAAGATCCACGCCTGAGTATCTTTACTAATCCTCTTGTGACTACAGATTTTCTTAATAAGGCAGAAAGAGATATAGAATGTAAAAAGCAAACAAAATGGATAGATTGTGAAATCATTTTTGGAAAAGATACTCTATACCAAAGGAAAGTAAGTTCAAAAAAGTCTGTTTTAAGGATTTCTTGGTTTAAGATGGACAAGCCCACTAAAATTCTTGGGTAAAAGGGATTTATTTAAAAAATTATGACATTTGGAAAATATTTCCCAGCTTCTTTTTTTCTATTTTTATACTTACCTTTCTTCTATTCATCCGTGCTTTTTTTCTGTCCGATTTGCATCATGAAAATGAACTTCCTTTTTTTCTTTCTTTTTTGGTGGGAGGTTGGGGAAGGGTTTGAGCCACACCAGGCAGTGCTCAGGGTTTACTCCTGGTTCTATGCTCAGGGATCACACTTGGTGGTGCTTGGAGGACCATTTGTGGTGCAGGAATTGAACCAGGGTCACCAATATAAGACAAACACCTTAATCCCTGACTCTCTAGTCCCAGAAATTTATTTATAGCTTCCTCGTAATGTTGATTTGCCAGTCTATTGACTTGCAACGATCTGGGCTTTTCCTATTATCATCTAACTCAATTTTCTTTATTCAAATTCACAAAAGAATCTAATTGACTTTGCTTGGATCAGTAGCCACCCGTCTCCAAAATAACTATATATTGAGAATTGGCTAAGGTCAATATATATGCTAAAACAGGATGGCAAAGGGATGAATAATCCTGTCAAATAAGTAAATGCTGTCTAATAGATGTGTCTAGGACAGGGTTCAAGATAACATGCTAATAGTAAAGTAAAATGGCTTAGTAAGACTTCATATAAAAGTTAAATATTAAAAAAAACTTTAGAAAAGTTCTTCATTAAATAAACTCCAAATGAAACTCTTACTTTTAAATATTTTGACTGAAGGGGCCGGAGCGATAGTCCAGCGGGTAGGCGTTTGCCTTGCATGCAGCCGACCCAGGTTCAATCCCGGCATCCCATATGGTCCCCTGAGCACTGCCAGGAGTAATTCCTGAGTGCAGAGCCAGGAATAACCCCTGATCATAGCCTGGTGTGACCCAAAAATGCAAAAACACCATATATTTTGACTGAATCAGTAGCCTATTTAGCTACACTAATTTGTACTCTTAATATTCTGACTAACTTTTAAAAATATTTTACTTCACAGGTTGTGAGTCTTCTGACCATTATTGGTCATTCAATGAGTTCAGTTAATACCTACAGTCATAGGTTTTTAAAATATTGTTCTATGACATCAAAGGCCAAAATCATGAGTATGGTATTATCAGACACGGAAGAATTAACTCCAATACAGTTTAAAATTGTCCTAGAAAAATCCCGAAACTATCTTAAACATGTCATTACTATGGCCATTGAGAAGCGTATTGGCATTTTCAATATACTAACTTGTGATTATCAGTCAGAATGTTTACCATATGTGGATAATATCATAACTTTAAGCAATAAATTCTTGGTATCTACAATTGAAAAAAGAATATAAATATCTTAAAGGTAAGTATTTCAAATGTAAGTATTTTGAAATGTTCTATTTCCTGAGAATCACTAAGATCAATAGATTATACTTTAAAATATATATACTGAGTAGAAGCATAATGGCACTCAAGTCTTTACAATCTTCTGCTAGGCTGGCCAGCAGGCACCGGACACTTCCTGGCCTCTCCTCTAGGCACACTGAGCGTGCAGACAGCCAGTGAGTGACTCACCTACTGGCCACCGGCATGCATGGGTCTGCTGGCCGGCTCAGATGTCCCAACAGCTTGTGACCACTGCAGCGTCTGGCCTGGCTGAGCTCAGAGGGTTTATTCCAAGACCTGTGCTCAGGTGATCATCAGGCGCCTGGGAGGGAAGGTGGGTTTTAGCTCTGGCCTGCCATCCCAAAAGAGCCTCGCAAGAAACCAGAGGAACCCCCATACCATGAGGGCCGCCATTTTCAACATCTGGACTCCACAGTTCGTCAGAGCTCCACACAAGAGAAAAGTTGATCTCTCCCCATTGTGGTTCATCAGTAAATGCACGAGTTTAAAGCCTACTACTGAGAGTATCCCATCCGCACAGCAGAGCCTGGCAAGCTACCCGTGTCATATCTGATATTTCAAATACCAGTAACAATTATAGACTTCATTCCCATGACCTGAAGGAATGGTCTGAGGCTCTTCGGTGTTCCTGGAGCAAGCATATGCCCTTGGGCTACACTAGCATGTGGCAGGACATACGGAGATGTTACTGTTGCCCCCCCTGCAAATCAATGAACAACAGGAAGACAAGTGAAGAAGCATAATAGATTATTCATCTTACAACTTATAACAACATAATACATATTCCAGTGTGTAAGATGTTTTACATATGTAATTTGTTTATTATTAATTGCATGTTGCTTTCCAAAATGTTTTCTTACAATTGTTACCTAAAATTCTTCCCTATAGAACTTTTGCCTCCCTTTCCTTGTGGGATTAAACAAGATTGCAAGTAGGAAAATGATGATGCAATTTAAAATTTTCTAAGAACCTTCTCTGGCTTCAATGTAAAGATTGATCTAAGTGCAGCAACATGAGGAGGACGAGGAGAGAAGTTATGATAGCTTAAACCAAGTACCAAAAGAGTCTGAGAAGAATACTGATTTTGAGTCATTTTTAGGAGGCAGAATCAGTAAGATTTAATCACTGACTGACAGAATAAGCTCTCTCTCTTTTTCTAGCTATTCAATTTCTTTTTTTTAGGTTCTTGATTAAGCATCAGGGTGGATAGTGATTCTCTCTTATAGGAGAATATAAGACTTGTTAAATTCAAGTCTAGATATGCATGCCTGGATACTAGGAAAGAAAACTAGACAAGGAATATACATGCAAATGTTCAGCATACAGTGTTGTGGTTGAAATCATGAAAGTAAATGAGAATACATGTGTTTAAGTAAGTGATGATAATGGAAAGGAGCCTACACTAGTGATCTAAAAGAACAGAACAGTTATGGGAATGGAACAATAGTACAGTGGGTAGAGCTCTTTCCTCTCATGTGGCCGACCAGGGTTCAATCCCTGGCATCCCATATCCCTGAGCACAGAGCCGGAGTAAGCCTTGAGCACCACTGGGTGTACCCAAAAACAAAGAAACAAAATGAACAGCAACATTCAGGAAATTGCTAGAAAAAGAGAATACACCAATGTATACCAAGAAAACGCAAGCAAATAAAGCAGAAAAAAAAACCGAGAAAATTTTGAGGAGAGAGCATCTAACTTAAAAAAAAATCCCCTTTAAAATAAATGTGCATATATATTATCTTTAGATTCATGGCAATTCTATAATCAATAAAAATTGCTCTGTTTTATGTAGGATTGCGTTCTCATAAGTGAAAAAAAGTCCACTGGTGTTCATGACACACATTATGCAAAGGATTTGTTTGTCAAATTCAGAAGAACTTTAAGTTTTAATGAGTTAAGGCTAGTGACACAGCCAGGAGATTGGACTCTTTTCTTTCAGCTTTGTTTCTCTAGATAAGAGCAGTTGTCATGGGGATTCACATTGTAGTAAAACACAAGGAGGAATCAATAAGTTTGATAAACTTTACCACTTATTGCTATGCAACTTGCTTCTTGCTATGGGTCCGTCACTATGCCTCCCCTGGAAGGGCTAACCCGCCACACCTATCCGATTTCAAGCTCTGGATTTCAAGGATGAGTTTCAAATAAGCCAACTTTCAACATTGGCCATAGTCAATCCCTTTGGCAACTTCCACACTTCTTTGAATATATTGTTTTATTTGCTTTGGTTTTGAATTTTGGATATGGGGACTATCCCTGGCAGTGCTCAGGGGTTACTTCTAGCTCTGCACACAGTAATCACTCTTGGCAGTGGTCTGGGATCATATGGGATGCTGAGGATGGACTCTGGGTCAGCTTTACCCACTGTACTGTCTCTCTGACTCTAAATTACTTTTATATTTCTTAGAACAGAATTATATTTCTTAACACTTACTTAGTGCACTTTATGTTTTAATATTTATTTTATGAGTAAGATACATTCCTATTCAACCTGTTAATCATAGAGAGGATTGAATCCTTTTAATGCTCTGGTATCTAAAGCAAGTCTTTAATGTCAAATAATGTGTTCTTTTTTGTTTTTAATTATATATATGGAAATATGTGGTAGCTATTAAAATGTGTCTTCTAAATTATTTCAATAACTATAGGATTCTAACCAACATGTTGATACTTTCAGGTTGTAGAGTCATTACTGGAGAAGTTGACACGTGAACCCACTGAAACAAGAGAATTTGCAGAACATTTTACTTTTTTGGATAAAATTCCCTCCAAAATATCTAAATTAGAAAAAGAATACTCAGTAATTAATGAGCTGAATTCTATTTTAAGGTATTACCAGATCCCTACATCAGAAGAGCAAAATATCACCTATAAAATATTTCTTAGCAAGTTTAGTGAACTGAAATCTACCTCAAAGATTAAGGAAGCAAGTAAAGATGAAACTATTGCAAAATTCAGGGAAAATCTGGAAGATTGCATTATTAGTCTACGGACTGAAGTTTATGATTTAAAGAACAGAGTAAGTTGGATGTTTTTTGTTTTTCGTTTATGTCTTTCACTGAAAGTTACCTTAATCTTAGTCTCATGTAAGTTCAAAAGATTAGGTAGGTAATTTCATATGTGCTTTTTTAGCCAGGAATGTACAGACAGAATTTGGTTATGTACAAACTTGAAAGGGGAGTAAGATGGTATCTCCATTTTCTCTAACCTGTAATTGAAATTTAGCATTTTCTGATATCATGAATGAATACAGCAAGCATGAACCTGTCACCAAAAGTGGTGATTCTTTCAGATGATATCAACACACTACAAAAAGAGACCCATATAAATAAAAAGGGGTAAATAAATAAATAAATAAATAAATAAAATTTCTCTTGGACCTTAATATAGGACAAAACTGTAATGACATTTATTTTTATTTTCTT
>JAJIBD010031879.1:0-28283 GCA_021461705.1 Cryptotis parvus
GTTCAAATTGTCAAATTTTCTTTTCTCATTATGTTCATTTACTGTACAATATGTAAAGACGTTTGTTGATCTAAAGATTACAAGATGTTTCTTCTATATTTTCTTCTAGTTAGAATTAATATTTAGCCTTTATAATTTATATCCTTACCCATTTTCTTTTCAGGCATGAATAAAACATCTATCACGTCTGCAATCTCTCCCACAGGTGTGTGTGTGATCCTTGTGTCTCTGCAGACCCAATCAGCCCCAGGGAAGAGCGGAACTTCTATCAGGGAGCCAAGGCAAACTGCCTTGGTTTCACCCCTAGACCCCTTGGGCCCTGCACTTCCAGGAACGTCTTCAATCTCCCCCCACAGGTGTGTGTGTGTGTGATCCTTAGCGTCTCAGCGGACCCAATCAGCCTCAGGGAACAGGCCAGAACCCTACACCCACATACCAAAACTCTAGCATCCACGTGATCCTCTTATTACCTATCTTGCATGAGGTACCAATGAATGTTTATTCCTACATACTTGCCACCCACCCAAACTCTGCAAACAACCCAGACACCTCCTAACTGTACTATCTAATCACCCAAGACTCACATTTGGAAACCTACAATAGTCACAATGGTAAAGCAATGCAAAATTCCATCAAGCTCTGTTAGTTAAGTCACTAGTCCAGATGAACCAAGCAATACCAATGAGTTGTATAACCTCTCTGATAAGGAATTTCAGAAACAATTGTTAAGGATGCATAAGGAACTCAAAGAAGCAATGGAATGCAAAATCAATAAAATACAAGAGGACATGAGAGAAGAAGTGAGGAAAATGCAAAGGGAAATGACAGGTATTAAAAATGAGGTAAATAAAATGAAAAAACACAGTGGAAGGCCAACATAGCAGAATAATAGCTACTGAAGAAAGAATTAGTGATCTCGAAGACGAGTTCCAAAGATTCTCTACACAACACCAGAAGATAGAAAAAAAGACTCATAATTACCGAACAGACAACAAGAGATAATCGTGATGAAGCCAGAAGAAACAACATACGGATCATTGGGGTCCCAGAAGGGCAAGAAGAAAACCCTGATGAAGAAGAAACTGTCAAAGCCATCATTGCTGAGAAGTTCCCAGAACTAAAGAAAGCTTGCCGCAAGATCCAGGAGACCCGTAGGATACCAGCTAAAAGAAACCCCAACAAGAATACTCCAAGACACATCTTAATTAAAATGACAAAAACTATAGATAGAGATAGAATACTGAAAGCAGGAAGATCAAAAGAAGGAAATCACATACAAAAGAAACATCCCTAAGATTTACAGCAGACTTCTCTGATGAAACACTCCGAGCCCAAAAACAGTGGTGGGATATTGTGAAAAGGCTCAATGAACTGCAGGCCTCACCAAGAATTCTTTACCCGGCCAGACTCACATTCAAATATGAAGGAAAGATACACAACTTCATGGATAAGCAACAACTCAGGAACTTCATGGACTCAAAACCAACTTTAAAAGAAGGACTGAAGGGTCTACTGTAATAGGACCAAACCCAAAACCACAACAAGCACAAACAGGAAGATGGCACAAAATCCGATGACAATAATCTCTCTCAATGTCAGTGGTCTAAATGCACCAATTAAGAGACACAGAGTGACAAATGGATTAAAAAATTGAACCCAACATTCTGCTGCCTTAAGAAAATTAAAAGATAGAAATTGTGTCAGCTATCTTTTCAGAACATGATGCACTGAAAATGGAAGTTAACCGTACACAGAAACAGGGAGTCAAACCAAACACCTGGAAACTGTACAGATTCAATGCAATCCCTATAAGGATACCCATGACATTCTTCAAAGAAATTGACCAAACACTCCTGAAATTTGTATGGAACAATAAACCCCCAGGATTGCCAAAGCAAACCTCGGGGAAAAAGAAGATGGGAGGCATCACCTTTCCCAACTTCAAACTGTACTACAAGGCAGTAGTAATTAAAACAGCATGGTATTGGAATAAAAACAGACCTGTGAACCTATGGAATAGAATTGAGTATTCTGACACCCAACCTCAAACACATGATCATTTAATCTTTGATAAAGGTGCAAAGAGTCCAAAATCTGCGCAGGCCAGGCTTCTGGCACATGGTCCACTAAAATAGTGAAACAGTAATGTCTTTTAATGCATTGCAGGCAACGAAGAGCAGGAAAGTTTGTTGGGAAGGAGATATAAAGAGGAAAGAAATGACATGCAGAACTCGCCAAGTGGTTGAGGTGCGGGAGGCGGGGAGGGAGGTGGGGTCATTGGTGATGGGAGATGGGTTTGGGCGGAGGGTGCGTGTTGGAACACTGTAGAACCAAAGCTCTACCTAGCATCTTTCAATAAAAAAAAAGGTGGAATCTTCCCACAAACATGTGGGAATCAGTGGTTGGGTAGGACAGAGAGAGAGAACAGTGTGCTAATATATGTCAAAAATGATAATACCAGTCTAGAACTGAGCATTGAATATAGGAAAAAGATATACATGATGATCTCTGAATGTATGTATTGCAATCCACAATGTGTAAGAGAAGAGATAAAGAATTTGCCATAGAGGCGGGCTGGGGGGGGGGAGGGAAGTGGGGACATTGGTGTTGGGAAATGGGCACTGGTGGAGGGATGGGGTGCTGGAACACTGTATGACGGAAACCCAAACATGAACATCTTTGTAATTGTATATCACATGGCGGTGTAATAAAATATTAAAAAAAAAAAAAAAGAGTCCAAAATGGAGTAAGGAAAGCCTCTTCAACAAGTGGTGTTGGGAAAACTGGGCAGCGACATGTAAAAAAAATGATTTTGGACCTGTGTCTAATACCATGCACAAAAATCAGATCAAAATGGATTAAAGATCTCAATATCAGACTTGAATCCACAAAGTACATTGAAAATATAGGAAAAACCTTCCACGACATTGAAACCAAAGGCATCTTCCAAGGTGAAACATCACTAACAAAGCAACTAGAAGAAAAGATAAATTTATGGGACTACATGAAACTAAAAAGCTTCTGCACCTCAAAAGAAACAGTGACTAAGATACAAAAAGCAGTCCATAGAATGGGAAAGAATATTCACCCAATACCCATCTGATAACGGGTTAATATCCAGGATATATCAGGCACTGGTAGAACTTTACAAGAAGAAAACAAACAACCCCATCAAAAAATGGGGGAGAAGAGAGTGGGCAACCTTGTCTTGTCCCTGATCTCAGGGGGAAGGCTTTCCAACTTTTCCCCCATTGAGAATGATGCTCGCTGTGGGCTTTTGGTAGATGGCTGTAACTATCTTGAGGAAAGTCCCTTCAATTCCCATTTTCTGGAGGGTTTTAATCATGAACGGGTGCTGGATCTTGTCAAATGCTTTCTCTGCGTCTATTGATAGGATCATATGGTTTTTATTTTTTCTCTTATTGATATGATGTATTATGTTGATTGACTTGCGAATGTTGAACCATCCTTGCATACCCGGGATGAATCCTACTTGGTCATGATGTATAATCTTCTTGATGAGTCTTTGGATTCTGTTGGCTAGTATTTTGTTGAAGATCTTAGCATCCGTGTTCATCAGGGATATTGGTCTGTAGTTTTCTTTCTTTGAGTTGTCTCTCCCTGCTTTGGGTATCAGGGTGATATGTGCCTCGTAGAAGCTGTTTGGGAGTGTTTCTGTTTCTTCTATTTCCTGGAAGAGCTTGAACAGGACTGGCAGTAGGTCCCTCCTTAAAGGTTTGGTAGAGTTCACTAGGGAATCCGTCTGGACCTGGGCTTTTTGTGTTTGGGAAGTCTTTTAATTACTGTTTCTATTTCCTCAATGGTGATAGGCTTATTCAGGTATTGGAGGTCTTCTTGTTTCAGCCGTGCGAGGTTATAGGACTTCAGGAATTGATCCATTTCTTCTAGATTCTCATGTTTCACGGCATACAGGCTCTCAAAGTAATCTCTGATGATCTTTTGGATTTCTGTGGTTTCTGTTGTGATGTCACCCTTTTTATTTCTGATTCTGTTTATTTGGGTTCTCTCTTTCCCTGTCCTTACAAGTCTTGCCAATGGTTTGTCAATCTTGTTTATTTTTTCAAAAAACCAGCTCTTGGTTTCATTAATCTTTTGGATTGTTTTTTTTGGTTTCCAACTCATTGATTTCCTCTCTAAGTTTTATTATTTCCTTTTTTTCTGCCTGGGTTGGGCTCCTTTTTGTTGGTCTTTCTCTAATGTCTTCAGCTGTGTAGTCAGGTTATTTATGTGGGCCCTTTCTTGTTTCCTGATGAATGCTTGCAGAGCTATAAATTTCCCTCTTAACACGGCTTTTGCCGTGTCCCACAAGTTCTTATAGTTGGTGTCTTCATTTTCATTTGTTTCCAGAAATCTTTGGATTTCCTGTTTGATTTCTTCTATGACCCATTTGTTGTTCAGGAGTGAGCTGTTCAGTTTCCAGGTGTTTGGTTTGACTCCCTGTTTCTGTGTAACGGTTAACTTCCATTTTCAGTGCATCATGGTCTGAAAAGATAGCTGACACAATTTCAGTTACAGAATGACTGCATTTATCTGCATAACATAAATATATAGGTACATATTATGATACCAATATCCAAGGTCAAGTGAAACATACATCAGGAGGTCCTGTCAAAGGTGGAAATTATCACAAACGTGTGGGAGTCAGAGGCTAGGTAAGACAGAAAATGGAACAGTGTGCTAACAATTGTGAGGGTACTAATGCCAACCTAGAACTGAGCATTAAATAGAGGCAAAAGGATACACATGACAACCCTTTAATGTATGTTCTGTAATCCATAGTCTGGAGAGGAAGGAAAAGAGAAAGATAGAGAAATGGAAAGAAATAAAGAACCTGCCATGGAGGAGGGCTGGGGGGGGGGGGGGGGAACCGGGGATGTTGGTGGTGGGAGATGGGCACTGGTGGCGGGATGGGTGCTGCTACACTGTATGACCAAAACCCAAATATGAACTTTTTAATTGTATATCTTTGTAATTGTAAAAATAAAAAAATTAAAAAAAAATGGGGGAGAAGAAATGAACAGAAACTTCAGCAAGGAAGAATTTTGAATGGCCAAAAAACATATGAAAAAATGCTCATCATCACTAATCATCAGAGATATGCAAATCAAAACAACAATGAAATATCATTTTACCACAGAGACTGGCACATATTCAAAAGAGCAAGAACAGCAAGTGCTGGCGTGGATGTGGGAAAAGGGGACACTGAACCATTGTTGGTGTGAATGCTGGCTGGTACAACCTTTCTGGAAAATAATATGACATTCCTCCAAAGAGTAGAAATTGATCTCCTCTATTTGACACAGCCATACCACTCCTGGGAATCTACTCTGGGAAGCCAAAAATACGCAGCGGAAACACCACCCCCTACTTTTATGTTCATAGCAGCATTATTCATAATAGCAGAATCTGGAAACAACCCGAGAATCGATGACTGGATAAAGAAGCTTTTGTACATCTTCACAATGGAATACTATGCAGCTGTTAGGAAAAATGAAGTTATAAAATTTACCTATAAATGGATGGACATGGAGAAGATTATGTTGAGTGAAATTAGCCAGAAGGAGAGAGACAGATATAGAATGACTGCATTTATTTGAATAACATAAATATATATGTACATATTAAGATACCAATATCCACGGTCAAGTGAAACATGTATCAGGAGTTCTTGTCAAAGGTGGAAATTATCACAAACGTGTGGGAGTCAGAGGCTAGGTGTCGGGGGAACGTTGGGGTCCCCGACAGTGTCAGGACAGAGGTTGTCTTCTACCTCCAAGGATGCCGGGAGAAAGATGAAAACTCACAAGTCCGGTGCAGTTCCAAAATGGCTTTTATAGTACAAAAGCTCTTCCACAGCAATCCAATATAATGAACAAACTCTAGCTCTGGTCCGAACTTAGAACATACAAAAGAGCCTAAGTCTCCCACCAAAGAGAGAGGATGTCACCCGAGCTGAGTCCTACCCTGAAGGAGCAAAAGGCCAAAGAGCAAATGGCCAAAGCCAAAAGCCAAAAGCCGTAGGAGCCAAAAGCTGAAGGCTGAGGAACCAAAAGGCAAAGGTGAAGGGGCCTCAAGTCAGCCCCTTATATACACCAAAGTAATCCAATCGGGAGGTTGTCATGCCAACGAAGAACCCTAAACAGAGTGTAGTGCCACACCCTATTGCAGGTATAAACAAAGGTTACACCAAGGACTAATCCCGAGATTATCTCTTATGTAAAACACTGGAGAGAGAGGGGCTGATATAAAGTAATACATCTTAACTTCATGAGCTTCATGTAATCTAGATGGTACCCACAAGGTCCTTATTATTATCTGCACCAGTGTGATTCTGAGTATCTTGTTCTCATGTACTGAAAGGGTCATACTCGCCTGCTTAGAGCAAACTAGTATGATCCTTCCTATAGTCTTCCTTTAGTCTCAGCGTAGCCAGAGTGGTAGTCTCCTGGTAAATTCTAACTGTCCCACGTTGGGTGCAGTGGGTATAAAGAGGAGCTGTGCCCAATCTAGAAAACATAGAAGTCTTAGTAGATGTATAAGTCAGAAGTTATTCAATCAAGGTGACTTCTGTAACTGCCACACCCTCTATCAGTGTTTACATAGAAAGAGATCTCATTAGAATGAACCTTGGCTTAAATAAGATTAAGCTGGGAGTGAGCAAAACAACAAAACTCCCAGATTAGCTAAACATGTCCTCCAACAGCTAGGTAAGACAGAAAATGGAACAGTGTGCTAACAATTGTCGCTAAGTACTAATACCAACCTAGAACTGAGCATTAAATACAGGCAAAAAGATACACATGACAACCCTTTAATGTATGTTCTGTAATCCATAGTCTGGAAGGGAAGGTTAAGAGAGAGAAAGGGAAGAAATAAAGAACCTGCCATGGAGGTGGACTGGGGAGGGGGGGGGAACTGGGGACGTTGCTGGTGGGAGATGGGCACTGGTGGAGGGATGGGTGCTGGAACACTATGACCAAAACCCAAATATGAACTTTTTAATTGTATATCTTTGTAATTGTATATCTCAGGGTGGTATAATAAAATACTTAAAAACAAATAAAATAACTGTACTTTCAATGCACATACGCTGGCATCACTAGCTTATATCAAGGACCTGATGGTGTAAGCACAAAAGATCAAGTACAACATCATTGATCTGACCTAGTTGAGAATGAATCGCATCACACCGTTTTGACACTGGAGAAGAACTGTTCCTTGGAACATGCGATGAAAAAAGGCATTGGTGGTGTTGGTGTACTTTTCAACCTGAACCTGGCCGTGAGCATTGATTTATTTGAATGCCTAACAAGTACAATAGGACTATTCCACTTGAAGAGATGTGGCCCCCCCCGGCAGTTTCTTTCTTTGTTGTCTATGCACCAACATCTACATACAAGGTAGAAGAAATTGAGAAATTCTACATGGAATTGGAGGAGTTCTATAAAGAAGATCACACCTTCTACAAGATCATAGTCGGTGAATTTAATGCCAAGATAGGACTGAGAAGATTGGCCAAAGAACTCTACATTGGGACCCATGGCCTAGAATAGAATGAACAGGGTGAGAGACTGAGTCCATCATGTCCACCAAAACAATTCATGGGAACTCACAGTTCCAGAAGGCTGAATTGAAACGTTGGGCATGGGAATCTCCTAGTGGACAGTTCCACAATTAAATTGACCACATCACATTCAATCGACAGTTTTGCCTGACTGATGTCGCTGTTGTCCCAAAATTCCAAACAGGATCAGACCACCATCTCCTTCATGCAAAATTCTCGTCACACAACGGGTAGAAAAGTGCAAAGTTTAAGAAGAGAACTCCCAGAACGACCACCAACTGGGAACTCTTTGGCACCATTGCGGCAACATGGGAAGATACCATCATTGAATACATTGATGAAGAATACAAACAACTGGATCAGCACCCCCATGATTGTGTGAAGAATGCCAAGATAAAGCCACAAAAGAATGGCTGTCTTCAAAACTCTTGAGCTCATTTGCCAATGTTGCAAGGCAAGAGCCTCAGGCAACCAAATGGAAATGTTACTGGTGCCCGCTCCAGCAATCAATGAATAACGGTATGTCAAGTGATCAAGTGATGAAGTGATATCCCTCATATAAGCAAAATCTTTCTGTGTCAGTCTCTCTTCCTCTAATTTCACTCAGTATGGCACTTTCCATTTCCCTCCATGTAGCAGCAAATTTTCTGACTTTATCTTTTCTTATGGATGGTTAATATTCCATTTTATATATGTACCATGGTTTCTCTATCTAGTTGTCTACTCTTGAACACTTGGATTGTTTCCAGATTTTTGACTATTGTAGATAGCACAAGGAACATATAGAAATGTCTTTTCTATATTTTGTTTTCCATATTTTGTATATGATATGCCAAAAACCAGTAACAATTATGGACTTCATTCCCCATGACCTGAAGGAATGGTCTGAGGCTCTCCATGTTCTTGGAGTGAGCAGATGCCCTTGGGCTACACTAGCACCTGACAGGACGTATGGAGATGTCACTGGTGCCCCCTCAAGCAAATCAATGAACAATGGGAAGACAAGTGAAGTGATACAAGTGATATATTTTTTTAGCACCCCTGGGTATGTTTCAAGGAGTGAACTTGTTGGGTCAAATGGAAGCTCAATTCATAGATATTTTAGAATTCTCCATAGTGTTTTCCAGAGAGGCTGGACCAGTTGCCATTCCCACAAGCAATGATTGAGAGTCCCTTTTCCCCACATTCAAACCAGCACTAGTTATATTTGTTCTTTTTGATGTTTGCATTATCTAAGGTGTGAGATGATACATCATTGTTGTTTGGATTCGCACCTCACTGATGATTAGTGATGCAGAGCATTTTTTCATGTGCCTTTTTGGCCATTTCTATTTCTTATTTGAGGAAATTTATGTTCCTCTCTTCTCCACTTTTTATTTGGTTGGATATTTTTCTTGTCAAGTTATACCAGTGCCTTATAAATCTTTTAGATTTAACTCCTTATTAGATGAGTGTTAGATGAAGAGTTTCTCCTATTCTGTGGGCTGCCTTTTTATCTTGGTCATCATTTTCTTTTTAAGTTGCAGAAGCTTCTTTATTTGATGTAGCCCCATTTGTTTATCTTTGCTTCCATTTGCTTGGTCAGTGGTGTTTAATACTTAAAGATGCCTTTAGTTTCAATGTCATGAAAAGTTCTACCTACTTTTTCCTGCTGATATCAAGGTCTTTTATCCATTTTGATTTGATTTCTGTTCATGACTCTAGAGAGAGATCTGATTTCTTTTTTTCTATTTTTTAAAAAAAGTATTCTAAATACTTTTTTGTACTTTAAACTGTGTGCATTTAAACAGTATTTAAACTGTATGGAGAACAAAATTGTTCAGTTGTTTCAATTTCTTAATATCCCAACACCAAATCCAGTATCAATGTGCTCTACCACCACCAAAGTCCCTAGTTTCCTGCCCACCCTCCAAGCCTGCTCCCTTAGCACGCATCAAATTAACTTTATATTGCTTATTACAACATATATCTCATAATGGTGTTGCTAAGGGTGTGGTCTTTTTACTGGGCTGTTACAAACAAATTGAATGTGATGTGCTATTCAATGTATCAGTATTGTAGTGGCCGTGCACTCCAGGAATTCCAAAATCTTTAACTTGTTGATAAAGTTGGAGTTAAATTTTTAACTGAGTGGAGGCTTTGCATCATGGGCATGACTACTGGGCCTTCTGGAAGAATAGGGTATGGGGGGAGGTGGCCCATCCCCGACTCCTGAAAGCCTGGATATTTCAATCACAAAACCCACATATCTGAGTTTTTCAACAGTTAATTTCTGAGAAGAGCTTGTCTGAGAAGTGGAGTCTGGCCTTAAACATAGCAGCAATTGTGGATTATGAAGATTTTAGCTACTAGGGCTCTGTTTGGATGGTCCAGGTCCAAACCCATCCCCCTCCAAGGTGCCCCAGTTGAATCAGCCTGGAGGACAGGGAGCATCTCTGCCACTTTTTGAATTCTTTTGAGATTTAATTTTGAGTCTCTGGATCATGGCTGGTGATGGGCTTCTTAACTTCTGATCTCCTTTGAGGTTTATTTACAAGTTTCTGGAATGTGGCCAGTAAGTGAGCTTGTATTGTTGATCCAGAGGCAATTTGTGGGTGTGGCTCCCACGTGCCTAACTCTGGGCAGTTTAACTTCTTGGGAGACAGTCCTGGGTTGTTGTAGACTTGTCAGAGGCAGCGCTGCAATTTTGGGGTATCAAGATGCCTGAGGGTGTCCTTTGACTGCTGGTGCCCTTGCCCCACTGGTCTAGGCTGACCTACTGGTAGGGATGCAATACCACCCAGGCCCCAGTCTCAGCAGCAGCCCTAGCAGGGATCAGGACCAAAGCTGGGGCGGCTGCCTTTCATGTTGGGCACTCAAACCATTATATTAGGTCATGGGAATGACCTAATATAAATGTTACTGGTATTTGGCATATCAAATACAACCACGAGCAGCTTGCCGTGTGGGTGGCATACTCTTGTAGTCACCTCTAAATAAAGCATTTATTGATGAACCGTGGGGCCGCTAAGCAGCTGTGCGAGCCAGGCTGTGATAGTCTGGTCTGCTGGCTGGAGTTGTGATGAGAGGAAGTCGGATGTGGAAAATGGCGGTCCCCATGGAGTAGGGGGTTCATCTGGCTTGTTGTGAGGCTCTGTTGGGGTAGCAGGCCAGGGCTAGAACCTGCCATGCCTCCCAGGAGCCTCATGAGCCGGCTGGGCACAGGGAGAGCAAGTAGCAGCTCTGCCCCCATGTCTGAGAGTCTCTGGTTCAGCATACCTGGGCCGGATTGAAAAAACACTGCTGCAGGGTGGGAGTCAATGATCTGGGCTGTGATAGTCTGGTCTGCTGGGTGGAGTTGTGACGAGAGGGAAGTCTGGATGTGGAAAATGGTGGTCCCCATGGAGTAGGGGGGTTCATCTGGCTCTTTTATTCAGAGTTTTTATTTTGAATGTGTGCTATATATTTGTCAAAGACTTTCTCTACATCCATTAGTATGATCATATTGTTTTAATTTTTTCTTTTTTAGTGTGATGTATTATGTTGCATATGTTAAACCATCCTTATGTCCCCAGAATGAACCCTACAAGGTCATGTTATATTATCTTTTTTGATGAATTGAATTTATTTGCTAGTATTTTTTAAGTCTTTGCATCTATGTTTATCAGGAATATTGCCTACAATTCTCTTATAGGCATGTGGTGTCTATCTGCTTTTGTTAACAGAGTGATGTTTGTTTCAGGGAAACTATCGGGAGTGTTTTTGTTTCTTCAATTTCCTGGATGAGCCTGGAAATAATTGGTAATAGTCCTCTTTAAGGTTTGGAAGAGTTCATTAGTGAATTAAACTGGGCCTCTATTTTTGCTTTGGAGAAGACTTTTGATAACCATTTCAATTTCCTCAATACTGATAGATTTATTCAGGTATTCCAAAGTATCTTGGTTCAGTTTTTGGGAGGATACAGGAGTCCAAAAAAACTTATCCGTTTTTTTTTTCTAGGTACACTCATTTCATGGCATAAATATTTTCAAAGTAATTTCTGATGAGCCTTCAAATTTCTGTGATGTCTGTTGTGATGCCCCCCTTTCATATCTGATTCAGTTTATTAGTGTTCTCTTTCTTTTTGTGAATCTTGCTAGTAGCTTATCAATCTTAT
This sequence comes from Cryptotis parvus, assembly GCA_021461705.1. NCBI lineage: Eukaryota > Metazoa > Chordata > Mammalia > Eulipotyphla > Soricidae > Cryptotis > Cryptotis parvus. The sequence goes on from JAJIBD010031879.1 coordinate 11,721, forward strand.
TTATATTCTCAAAGAACCAGCTCTTTGATACATTAATTTTTAACTTTTTATGCCATGTCATTAATTTCTGCTTGAAGTTATATCATTTCCCTTCCTCATGCATGCTTTGGGCTCCTTTTGTTGGTCATTTTCCAGTTTCTTTTCTTTTTTTTCTTTTTTTTTTTTGCTTTTTTTTGGGTCACACCTGGCATTGCTCAGGGGTTTTCTCCTGGCTCTGCACTCAGGAATTACTTCTGGCAGTGCTCGGGGGAACCATGGGGAACCAGATGGGATGCTTGGGATCGAACCCGGCTGGCACAGGCCAGCCGAGTGCAAGGCAAAACCGCTGGACTATCACTTCGCCCCCCATTTTCCAGTTTCTTAAGTTGTGAAACCAAGTTGTTTATGTGGACCCTTTCTTCCTTCCTGTTGAATGCTTGCATATCTATGAACTATCCTCTTAACTCTGCTTTTACTGTGTCCCATAGTACTGTTATATTGTGTCCTCATTCTCATTTGTTCCAGGAATCTTTTGATTTCCTCTTTGATTTTTACTGGTTGTTCAGTAACAAGTTATTTAATTTCTAGGTGCTTGAGTTGTTTCTCCATTTCTGCTTGTGTTAACTTCTAATTGTAGGCATCCTGGTCTGAGATGATAGATAATATGCTTTCTATCCTCATGACTTTGTGGAGGTACATTTTGTGTCCCAGCATGTGATCTATCTTGGAGAATCTCCCATGTGTATTGGAAAAGAATGTGTATAAGTATTTTGAGAATGAAAGTTATATATGTTATATATGTTATATATACACACAATTCCTCTCTTCTACCTCAAAGCAAGTATTTCCTACTGTACTTTAATATAGTTGATATATTCAGAGGTAACAGAGTGGTATTGAAGTCTCTATCTACTATTGCAGTGCTATTAATTTTTCAAATCTATTAGAAGTTGATTTAAGTATTTTTCTTGTCTCCCAATAGGAATATATATGTTTAGGAATCTAAGTTCTTATTGATGAATATATATTTTGATAATTAAAAAATTATCTCGCTGTCTCATAACTTTTTCAACCTGAAGTTTATGTTGTCATATATAAGATAACCATCTTGGCTTTTTTGAGGGGGTTGTTTGCTTGAAGAATGATTTGTCAGCTTTTGACTTTGAATCTGTGTTTTTTCTGACATTCAAATGTGTTTCTTGGCAGCAGAAGAATGTTGGGTTCAATTTTCTAACCCGTCCTGCCACTCTGTGTTTTTTAATTATTATACCACTGAGAGATATACAATTACAAAGATGTTCATAATTGGGCCTCCGTCATAGTATTCCATCACCCATCCCTCCACCGATGCCCCATTCCCAACCATCAATGTCCCCCAAACACCCTCCCACCCACCCCCCAGCCTTCCTCTATAGCAAGCACCTTTTGTTTCTCTCTTTCTCTCTCTTTCTGTCTCTGTCTCTCTGTATTTCTCTCTCTCTTCTCTTACACATTGTGGCTTGCCCTATAGATATTTACAGTTTATGATGTAAGTCTCTATGTGCATATTCAATGGGGAGTTCTAGTTCTAGTCATTACAGTTCCCCATTCCCCATTTCCCATCAGCCTCCCCAGTTAGTTGCAACTACAATGATCATCACAGTATAAATGTGTAAGATCCTGGGAAGGACCTGATCCTAAACTTCATTATTATCTCAGCCTGTCACGCGCCACAGAGCCACCTTGCACTGGCGCAGCTGTGGGTCTGGTCTGTCTCTTGTCCGGCTTTGCTGGTTGTAATGGCTGCAGGCCCATAGCCATGCCTGTTGTGACATGGAGGTGGAGGAATTGGGGGAGGAGCCCCGATCCCTGCTCCAAATCTGCCTGTGCAGCCACCTCCCCATGAGTCTGCTGACCTTAGGAGCTATGTTGGACTCGACCAGGGGCCGAGCCATTTATCACCCTTACATTGCTCCATGGGCTGCTCCATGTGGTTCGAGCAGCGCAGCTGTCTGCCTCTCTGCTTCTTTTTTGTTTTTTTTAAACTTTTTTATTAAATATTTTATTATACGACCATGATATATATATATATATATATATATATATATATATATATATATATATATATATATATATACAATTACAATGTTGTTTATGTTTAGAGGTTTCGGTCACATAGTGTTCCAGCACCCCGCCCTCCACCAGTGCCCATTTCCCACCACCAATGTCCCCATTTCCCTCCCCTCCCACAGCCTGCCTAAATGGCAGGTTCTTTATCTCTTTTCTCTCTCTCCTTCTCTCTCTTTTCCTTCTCTTACACATTGTGGGTTGCACTACATACACTTAGAGGCCATCGTGTACATTTTTGCCTGTATTTAATGCATGCTCAGTTCTAGGATGGTATTAACCCTTTCGACATTTATTCACACATGTTCCCTTCCCTGTCTTACCTAACCTCTGACTCCCACATGTTTGCGGTAATTTCCACTTTTGGTAAGACCTCCTGATCCACATTCTCTGTTTCTTAATTGGTACACTTAGCCCATTGCCACTGAGTGAGACTATTGTCAAGGATTTTTTTTGCCACTTTTCTACAACAGTTTGGTGTGTTTTGATTCATCTAGTTTAAAAAGGAGTTCATTAGTTCTTTTTATAAAGATGATTTTGAGTCTATGAAGTTCCAGAGTTGTTTATCAGTGAAGTTGTGTATCATTCTTAGAAAAATTTTGACTTTGTTTAAACACCATGATTTACAAAGTTGTTCACAGTACAGTTGTTTCAAGTATTCAATATTTCAACATCAGTGCCACCACCAATGTGCTCTTACTGCCACCAAGACCCTCATTTCCAAACACCCATGCCTGCTCCCTTAGCGGCCACTAATTAAATTGCTTATTACAAAATATATCTCAGAATGGTATTGCTAAAGTCATAACCTTTTTACTGAGTTGTTACATGTGAGTTAAACCATTTGTGTTATTGCTTTCACTTATTAAACTGATTAAATGTAGTGGGCCTCCTACTCAAATTTTTTTTTTAAAAATTTATTATACCACCGTCAGATACACACAGTTACAAAAGTGTTCATATTTGGGTTTCAGTCATATAGTGTTCCAGCACCCATCCTCTACCAGTGCCCGTTTCTCACCATCAATTTCCCCTGATTCCCTCTTCCCAGCCTGCGTCTATGGCAGGCAATTTTTACTTCTGTCTTTCTTTTTCTCTCTCTCTTTCTCTCTCTCTCCCTTCTCTTACACATTGTGGATTTCAATACATACATTTAGAGGTTATCATGTTACTTTGCCTACTTTCAATGCTCCAGTTCTATGCACCATTATTATTTACCATTATTAGTACACTGTTTCTTTCTCTGTATTACCTAACCTCTGACTCCCACACATTTGCAGTAGGTTCTACCGACCGATAAAACCTTCTGATCCATGTTTTGTCTGGCCTCGGATATTAGTATCATGCTAATTTTTTTATATTCTACAAAAAAATGCAGTCATTCTATATCTGTCCTTTTCCTTCTGGCTAATATCACTCAGCATGATCCTCTCTCCATCTAACTTCGTTTTTCCTAACAGGTATGTTCTACTCAATTTTTTAACAAAGATGTTCATGTTAATTTCTTACAAACATTCAATATTCTACACCAAAACCTCTATAATTGCAACTGTGGACCACAATTATTTCAAATTTTCCCAGCCACAGCTTGAGTATGTCCTAAGCAAACCCTCAATTTATTTTATGTTGCTTGTACTGCCACCAAAGTAACAAGAAAATTAATATTTAGCAAATATTCATTTACTAAATATGGTTGAGAAATGTTTTCTTAGAAAAAGTTAAAGAGGATTGTTCAATCTTGCAATGGAGCCTTTGAGCCATTAAGCCCTTTGACTATATATTTTGGTATTGGTGCCTTATACTTACATCTATTAAATGTAATATGGTACTTGGTATATCAGTATACTAGAGTTTGATATCTCCAAGTATGCCAAAGATTGTAACTGGGTGATAAGGTTACAGTTAAATTTATGACTGGTGGTGCCTTTGGGACATGGGCACGACAGTCTGGCCTTCCAAAGAACAGGGAAATGGGGGAGGGAGCCCATCCCCAACTCTGCAAAAGCCTGAGAATTCCTATTTCTTTAAATCTTAATGATAATCTGAATGGGTAAATATTGCTGAGGCATTCATATAGTTTTCATTATATCTCACCATTGTCTTCTCGACCAGAGGGTTTGGTTTGGTAAATATACATTAAATCCTAAGGATGCTGTTTTGTATATCATTTTATCCTTTGAGCTTATTGATTTCAGTTTCTCTCTTTAGCTATTGACTTTCATCACTCTGATTAGGTTGCATCTTGGAGTATTTTTACTTGTATCTCTTTTTAATCCTTCATGCCTCCTTGATGTGGGTGCATCCCTAGCTCTGGGAACTTCTCAGTAATGATGATTTCACTGCTGCTTCTTCATCACTAAAGTTGCCTTTCTGGTCTTCTGGGACCCTAATGATTTTTGAAATCATCCCAAAGTTCTCTTGTTAGCTGTTCATTTATTTTGAGACATTTTCCCATCTTCTGCTGTTGTCTGAGATTTTCTGCAACTTATCTTGGAGCTCACTGATTCTGTCCTAGCAGCTGTTACTCTGTGAGTGTTTTCATTTCACCTGTCACTTTTTCAGTTCTGTCATTTCTGTTTGTGGTTTCCTCATTTCTGCCCTCATACCCACTTGTGCTTTATTGGTAGTCTTTCCTTTTATTTCTTGAACTCCTTATACAATATTAACAATTCCTCTCTAAATTCATTTATCAGAGAGGTTATTTAGCTCATTATTACTGGCTAAGTCTCCAGGCTACCATTTTCATTCATTAAGTGTGGTAGAATTCCCATAGTCACTTTTGTAGCTGGAGTTGTTTCTTGTGTGTTGTGTGGCTAGGCAACTAGGAGTTAGAATGTCTTTGTATTCTCTGGTGAGGTGAAGGAATATTTGGTTGCATACAAACGCTTTTGCAGTACCTCTTAACCTGCGAACAAAACAGCAATCTTGAGGACAATGCCCCAACATTGTTGTGCTGCTTTAGTGTCTTGGAACAAGGGCTGGACTAAGACATCACTTTTTAACCGCGGCAGTGGTAACACCTACACCCATATAAATGAGTACAGCTGATTTCCAGAAACATTCAATACATTGTAAATCAGTGATAAAATTGGTAAGTTGAAAAACTGCTAGAAGTGATCCCTGGGTGTGTGATAAAATGCCAGGAGTGATCCTCAGGCACTATAGAACACATAGTACCTTTAATAGCTGCTCAACATAGGCAGCCTGTAAATACACAAGTTTGATGTTAAAAGCTTCCAAACCAGAAAATCTGATGCGAAAGCCCAAACAGAAATAGGGTGGCATCCACTCTACTCAACACGGGAAGTTTAATGAGCAATATTAAACAAAATGAGGGGAAATAAAAGAAAATTTCAAAAACTGATGGGGAAAACAAAAGCCCAGGGAGATTTTCAAATACAGTAAAAATGAGTAGCCAACCAAAGAATTTAAAATAGCATTATAATAATGATATAAAAAGAGCAAACAATATATTTATAATAAGACAAATAAATTATTTTAAAGCTTCAAACAGAAATATGGTCTTAAAATTACCTATAATTGGGCCATAGAGATAGTACAGGGGTAAAGGCACTTACATGTAACAGCTGATCCTCGTTGGATCCCAAAACTATAGTTCCATGAGCCCGACCAGGAGTAAGCCTTGAGGCACGAAGTAAGAGTGATACCTAAGCTCAGAGCTAAAAGTGAAGTCTTGACCACCACTTGTGACCTTAGCCCCAAATATAATAGGCTGAGGGTCCTGAGAGAGTATAGGAAGTTAAACACTTGATGCCATGCACCTGTAGGTGCCAGGATCCTCGTCCAAATCCGTGTAGTACACATGCTTCCCCTGAGCACTCCAAGGGGTAGCTCGACCACACAGCCAGGAGTAGCTCCCAATCACTGTGTAAAAATGAAAAATAAAATAACTCTAGTAGCTTAGCTGAAGACTCTAGTTGAGGACCCAACAGCAAAACAACCGAAGCAACAGATGAATCGAGTTAGAGAATATAGTAGCAGAATACATTAAAGCAGGACAAAAATAGAAGAAAAGAATTGTGAAATGTTAAATCTGTAAGAATTCAGCAGTAGAAATTCAGCTGTAAGAATTCCAAAGTACTGGGGCAGAGCAATAGGGCAGAGTGTGGGGTTTCTGGAATTGACCTGGTTTGATTCCTGGCCCCACATATGGTCCCTCAAACCCCCAGGAGTGATCCCTAGATGCAGAAACAAGAGTAAGCCCTGAGCACTTATTGAGCTCAGCTGAGGCGCCGACTGTGGCTCCTACATAAAACCAAAACAAAAATCATGTGACTCAATATCATGATTCACAATATCCTTATTATCTGGGAAGCGAATGAGTGGGTAGAGATCCTATTTAAGACTTCTCTGTAGCAGAAAGTAGATCTTAGGATATGCAAAGTAATGCATACTGCCTGTTAACAGATACACAGGGTTTTTTTCTGGAAGACCGTCTCCCAATAGAGTTAGTATGTAGAATTCCCTAATGAGACTGCTTTCACGCTTTGATACACAGACACTGCTATCCGACGTCATTACTCTGCACATTTCCTTGTTGGCTGTAACTATCCCAGAAGGAGTTTAATGAACACTGCTTGAAGTTAGATAGAAAACAGGTTCTTCTTGGTTTTCTGTTACTCCAAAGTCTGACAATGCAAAGTTAACTCTAAGTTGTATTGGCCTTTTGATACTGTCGGAGATAAGGGAGTTGGGGTCCTTGTTAAAGTGGTCAGTCAGCCGCCAAAGATGGAGAGCCGACCTGCCTCCTAGTTGAGAGTGATTATTAAAAATATTAATGGAAATTACGTCTTGTTCCTTGAGTCTCATCTCTTTGTACCTCCAACCCAACAGGACATTCCTCGCTTCACTTCCCTAATTTGGGGAAAGGAACCACACACCCAAATATAAGAAATCCAAGAGAACGCCTAAACAAAATAAACCCAAACACACCAAAAATTAAGTAGCAAAAACAAAACAATAGAATACTTCAAGCATATAGAAAAATGTGAGGGGAACCTGCATATTATTATCTATATATTTTTCTCCAAGAAAACTATATATACTACCTAGAGAATATGCCTTAAGGTACTCAAATTCTGAGAAGAAAAAACAAGTTCAACCTCAGAGTGCTTCAACCTTGCAATATAAGAAGGATGTAAGGTTTTAGGGAATGAGAGATAGTCAGGGATGCATTGGATCTCCAGTATCTGTGGACCCCTGATCTACTGCTTAGTATACTCTGAAGACCCCCCAGGTACTTCCAGTGTGGTCTCTGGAACCGCATGAGCCCTAGATCCCCAGCCTTAATCCGCTGACTAAATTATTGGAGTGTTCCTGGTAGTGAAGTTCCCAAGCCTCCTGAGTACTCGCTTTGGAAACTCCTCCCCCACTCTCCCTCACACACCCACAAATAAAAACAATATCAGTTTTACAGTTCCCCTCGTAACTGTATGCTTTTTTGAATATCACGCTCAATGGCTGGAATCTCACGTCTCACTCAAGTGAGTGAAGCGAGTCCGATTTCTGACCCTCCGAAGCTATTCCAGAATCAGGGAGCTGTCTCGTTGCCAAGACTTCAAAAATCAGATGGGCTGGACCTGTAATGTGATTTTGGAGACAACCTCTGGACTAGAGCCGGTACCGACTGGATCCACGGATGTCAAAAAGATCACGTGGTCGCCCACCTAAAGATGGTCAGGCTTCCTTGTTAAGACCCTGAAGGAAGGTTTTAGAAGCTCTTCATATTCCTGAATCAAGCAGATACCATTGGGCTACATTGGCGCGTGATAGAGCCAATGGAAATATTACTGGTGCCCGCCGAGCAAATCGATGAATATGAGTTCAAGTGATCAAGTGATCAAGTGAAGTTTTACAGATCAACATAAACTGAAGTCATTGTCAACACCCAGAGTCAGTAGTGCAAAAAATATTAAGGTCATATAAAACAAAAGCTATCTTACCTGAAATAGTAAGACACTAAAAATATATTATAGGTAGAGGAGAAGATAAAATTGTGACCCACTGAAGTATAAGATCGTCCACCTAATAGGTTACAATAAAAACTTCACATGTAAACCTGAGATCAACCATAAGTGAAATATATTGAAGATGCATTTAAATGGAAGGATCTCTGTTGCTGGCCTAAAGTGGCCATTAGAGCACGGTATGAGCCAGGGTAACTCAGGGTAAGGACAGATGCCTTGCATATGCAAGACCCATTTAATCCCCAGCACCATATGATGTCTTGAAGAGTGTTAGTAGTGGAGGCTCCTGTGCCTTTCTGCCATCACTGAGTCTAAGCATCTCACCATTGCAGTGCTCACGTTTGAACTATCTGGCCAGGTGGCTAAAATATTATAGAGGGCCCTCAAGTCCCTGAGCTTTTCTTGGAAAGGTCAAAAATAGTAAAGTGAAGAAATGAATGAAATAAACGAAACGAGCAGTGGCATGCCTTTAGTGTACTCTGGAGGCCAGAATGATAACTTACAGTGAGTGGGACTTTTGCTTTGCATCTGGCTAATCAGGTTTGAACCTCCCCAGCACCACATATAGTCTCCTGTATGTGGGAGTGATTTTTAGATGCAGAGACAGGAGTAAAGCTACAGGCATCTCAGGTGTGGCACAAAATAAAAACTAAAGAAAATATTATTGCCTGGGAGAGGGAAGTCTAAAGCCCATGGGGATCCCAGGAGGCACCAGGACTGATCCTAAGCGCAGTCAACTCCTTACCCTGAGAGTTTTGGTGTTGGCCTGTCTGCAGTGTCCCAGAGAATTCCTTGCCAATTTCAGTGAGATCCACTTTCAGGAACACCTCTGCTGCTGAAAGCTGGGGGTGTGGCTGCATTTCCCAACATTATTCCGAAGCAGGATTTGAATCTGCTTTAAATAGACTAAGATTTATGAATACAGATAAATTCACAAGGCTTTTCCACTCCCACTAAGTTCTGGCATTACAATCAAATTCAGGAAAGCCCCAGGCACCAGTTCTAGCTGGGCCCTTGCCGCTGCCGCTTAGGTTAGAATCTTCAAGCCAAAATGGCCTCCTGGGCTGAACCATAATGCCCGATCAGTCAGATCAAACTGGAAGAAGATAGGCAAATGGCCAGGTACCCAAAGCCCTCCTTCTTTTTAGCTTCTTTTGTATCAAGAAGTCAGTCAAAGACTTCCGAGTCCAATACATCATGGATTGAGGCTATCTAAACAAGCCAGGTATATATTTCAGCATTTAAATGCAAATCTTCAGGTGAGCCCCTTGGTTCAAGCTTAACAAATGCTGCCATCCTAATTTATGCCATCAAATACTCTTGCAGTGGAGGTTGAAATCTCTGAACCGAAACCATATAAAGATATAATTTGTAGAGAATGGCATTAATATTCTTACTATAGATTAAACCCCCAATCCCAGCAAACTCCTAGACCTCCACTAGGTTCATAATCTGTCAGAATAGTGCTTTACTTTTTAGCCTTACAGAGACACATTCATTTTGCCTGGAGATTTGCACTAGCATGTCTCTTTGAACTAACAGAACTAATTACGTATGGTTGATCAAACGTTGCCGTGGTCTCTTGAAATGACTAAACATATGTCCCCATGGAGACCTGTAGAAAAATTAAGAGCATTCCACACAGAAATATTGTAATATTCATGATAAGGATATTTTGCCATATAGAAGTATGAAATAATCCAATTCTGCCTTCATAAACCTAAGCTCTGGAGATTCACGTGGGCAGGAAGCAACTCTCAACATATGCTAGAGTGCTTGGTAGCACCTATAGAGCTCAATAGAGCATAACACCCAAAAATGCCCCATGTTTAATTTTTTAAAATAAAATGAAAATAATACAAACATTGGGCTAACATATATAGAAAATTGAAGCATGAAGAACAATTCCAGCTACAAGTGTTACATGTTGCTCCTAAATCATTTCTGGACCCAAAGCTTAAAATTAAACTTGGTGTCTCTGGTTGTCTGATTATAACAGACTGTAGTTTACACCCTGTCCAAAATTAGTGACATTCAATCTGCCATATATATATTTATATATTTATATATATATATATTTTTCTTTTGGGTCACACCAGCAATGCTCAGGGGTTTCTCCTGGCTCTGCACTCAGGAATTACTCCTGGAGGTTCACCGGGGGGACCATATGGGATGCCGGGAATCGAACCTGGACCGGCAGGCTGGCAGCGTGCAGGCAATGCCCTACCTGTAAGATATCGCTCCGACCCCATGCCATATTTTAAATAAAGTCACATGTCTGGAACAAGGTCAAAGAACTGCTACAGAAACAGGAACAGTGGTGATCATGAGAATGAATGTTTGAAGCAATGATCAGGAATCAAATCGGGCATGGGCATCTGGAACACTGGAACAAACTCTTGAGCACTGGAATGAGTATCTTTAAAATTTGGAACAGAGGCATCTTTCAGAGCATCATCAGCATAAGAACACTGGCACCAGAAGACATACCTGCTTGACTTAGGCGAGAACAAAATACTTTCAAAATTAACTGCAAACCGAGGAATTATTAGGGGCAGTGAGAGAATACAAGAACATAAATAAACTGCAGCACTCTGAATGAAACACTAGGAAAACATTTTTGCAAATTATTAATTTTTGAAGTGAAGCACTGTTTTAGGAGTCACCTGGGAGTACTGAGTACTGTAGCAGAATGCATTCTAATATCTTATCTTGTGGGCGAATCATAAGAAGAACACTTTCATTGATTTGGCAAGCTCTTTTGTAATGAGCTCTATTGGTGAGTCCAAAGCATTAGTCATCCTTAGAAGGAATCTGTAGCAACCAAGTTCTTTTCCTGTAAATATCTGTGAACAAGAAACATTTTTAAACTCTTATTAATTGGTAGAACATTTTGACATTGAGTGCTGTATTTGAGTCCACCTTTTCCCACTTTTTTTTTTTTTTTGCTTTGTTGGGTCACACCGGCAATACTCAGGAGTTTCTCCTGGCTCTACACTCAGGAATTACTCCTGGCGGTTTTCGGATCCATGCCAGCACAGGCCAGCTGCGTGTAAGACAAGCGCCTACCCGCTAAGACTATCCTCCGGCCCCTCCATTTTTATCCTGTAAATAAAAACATTAGAAAACTCTTACATTAATCATTAAAACCTTGACACTGAACACACCACACACTCAGGTTCATTTCCTTTTATTTTCTTGCAAACAAAAGCATAGAAACTCAACTATTAATCATTCACTGTAGACAAAAAACATTAGAAAAAATTTTCATTAACTATCAAAACCTTTAACTATATCCAAAGACCATTTGAAAAAAACTTTTAGGTCACATCCAACAATGCTCAGGGGCTATTGCAGTACTTGAGAGACCATAAAATACCTTGTCCTTCGAGGAACATTCAGGTGCCAATCACATTTAAACTTTCACACCAAGGCAGCAAAGAAACAATAAAACACTTCAGCATTAATCACTGTATTCTAGACCACTTTTTACATTTTTTTCCTGTAAGCAAGAAAAGGTTTATCTTTACCTAGAACATCAACAGGCTGCAAGGCAAGATTATTATTATTAAGGACTTAAGTATGAGAAGTTTAAACAGAAAAGTTTTCAATGTAAAAAATGACTTTATGTTGTAAGAACTATGTGTCTTTTGAGCCTGTATATCTTCTGAAAGTTTTGTTTAGCATTTATATAGGCTCTCCTTGAGGGCAAATTTAAAGTAGGTAGTCTTAAGGCTAAAGAGTCCTTGGAGGCATACTTGTTTCCGTTACTTCAATTATTGAGTTTTAAGAGTTCAGCGAACACATTAACCAATAATGCACATTGTACAACATTTGCCGTCTTCAGTCCATTTTCCCTATGTATACCATAACTTATATAATGTTTACCACACTGCCATTTTATCATAAGTCATTTTGCTATAACATCTACCTGCATAATTGGTTTACACATAAGTCATTTGTCCTGCTATCCATTTGCCATAACTCTTTTGCCATAAATATCCATTGCCATGGCAATTGTCACCATAAACCTTCAGGGTTATCTTTTCCAGCCACATTAGAAGTACAATGTGATGCAGACACAGACCCCCAAAAAAACATGAATAATTAATCTGGCTTGTCTCTGTGGAAAGCCATGGAAGTAGCATGAGCATTTGTAGAGTAGATCTAAAGCTCTTCTCCAGTTGAATTAAATAAAAGATACCTGAAATCTTCCATTGCATTTCCTAAGCCACAGGTCTGGGAGGCTTTTGCTTTAAGTTAACATTTTGGGCATATAGCTTTGAGTCCGTTGGGAGAATTCCAGTTTAATAATTGCAAAAAGCACAAGGGTTAGGATCACAAACAGCCAAAGACAAAGAGAGATTCTCCGAGAAAAATACCATTTTTACTCACTACTTAAATCTGCTCCTGGTTTAGGAAAAAGTTCATCTGTATCTTGGTGGAATCTCAGTTGTCGAGAATCCATTTTCCTTTTAATTTTTCTACAAACAAAAGCATTAAATTTTTTACTAATTGCCAACACATTTTGATATTGAGCACCCTTCTTGCAAACCCTCGTTTCCCCATTTTTTTCTGTAAACAGGTGTTATCCAACAATCCACAATTATATTCAGGTGGTGCAGAGTCTCTGCTACCCCATCTCGACTTATGGGGCATCTGGGAGTGGGGGCAGGTTTTGCTCCTTGGCCTGTCCTGCCAGGCTCACAGAAATCAAAACCTCGCTGCTTGCATAACCACAAGATCATCCCTCCAAAGTCCGGACTACACAGCCACTGGTCACAGACCGATCCCAATAGTACCCACACAATATCTCTAACCTGCTATACAAACGTGTGGGAGTCAGAAGTTAGAGCCTTTGTGAAGGAACAGTGTGCTGATAATTGGTAAGAAAATGATGATTCATCAAAGAACTAGGCATTGAATATAGGCGAAAGATACATGTGATAGCCTCTAAATGTATATATTACGAGTGCACAGTAATGTAAAGAAGGAAGCCAGAGAGAGAGAGAGAGAGAGAGGGAGAGAGAAAGAGAGAAAGAAGATAAAAAAACCTGGAGGCAGGCTAGAAGGAGGAAGTAGGACATTGGTGATGGGGAAATGGGCCTGGCTGGAGGGATAGGTGCTGGAACACTATATGACCAAAAACTCAAACATGAACATCTTGTAATTGTATATCACTACAGGTATAATAAAATATTAAATAAACAAACAAACAAATGAATAAATAAATAGATAGATAAATAAATAAATAAACCAGATTCACAGTATTGGTAGTAAGGCGCTGAAACCCCCTCCATGGAGCCAGGGAAGGATTCCAGGACCCCAGAAGAAGTCCATTTACTCAAGAGACCCAAAGGGAACCAAATGGCCCTAACTTCACCCTCTTGCATGGTGCGATGTAGTATTGACACGAAACTTCTCCTTCAGCCTTAGCAGAAGGAATTTAGAGCCATTGGACCCTTGGTGAGCACTTGTCTTGTATGTGTTGACAACTGGAGTTTGAACCCCAGCACCTCATAAGTTTCTCTAAGGGCCTGTCAGGATTAATCTGTGCAGAGCAAGGAGCAATCCCTGATCACCACTGAATATGCCCTGTACACCTGCCACAAAAATCAACTACATTAAGACGCAGTATTCCCTGGATGTCCACAGTCTGAGAGCACCCATCCATAAGTTATGTAAACTTCCTGGGGTTGCACAGAGATAATCCTAGTCACCTAGCAGGGTCTGAATCATTAAAATTAAACATATAGAAGTAAAAATATAAACATTTGCCCACAGATCAGACACAATTGGAAAGCTTCTCTACAAAGCCCAAAGAGTTAAGACAATAAATAGCCCATAGAAGGCTCTTCTGGCTGGAGCCAGCTCTGGACTCTCAGATAAGGAACTGTAGGAACTCCATGATGAGAAACTTTAGGTCAAAGAAATTATGGTACAGGTACAAGTAAGTATAAGCGAAATGAATAACTGATATCAAGTGACAGAAAGCCAAAGAAGTCACGGTGGAGTAAAATTTAAAAACTCCATTAAGAGTCTCAACGGCACAGTATCAAGCTGAAGGAAGGATTAAGCTTAAATATGGACTGCAGGAAGCATCCTAGAAAACAACAAACAAAGAACATCTGAAAAAGAAGAAATAGACAGCACACACACCAGAGAACTAGGATTGAGTTCAAAGAAGAAAATGTAAGAATCATTGAGGCCCCTGAGGAGGAGCAGGAAGATAATTACATGAAGAGACCAATGACAAACGTGAAATGTTCACGAGTAGCAGAGTACGTGCACTCAGATTCAGAGCCTGTGAAAAAATCCTTTTAGCCAAGAGGATCTTATTGAAAAATTCCAAATTATAGATAATGGCAATTACAAAAGCCAGAGACAGAACAATATACCAAACAGCAAGATAAAGAAAGAAATCATATAAAAGAAATCCCAAGAGATTCCACACCCTTCATCAATAAAAGCTACAGAACAGAAAATGAATGAATATGGACAGAAAATCTGGAATGAAATAAACACCTCTCTAAGAATTACTTTGCTTCATATGATTATTGTTCCAACCCGAAGGAAAGATAGAAAATTTTATGGACAAGCAACCATTTTAAGAACATCACATCCTTAAAGCCAGTTTTGCAAGAAGCGATCCCAGAACTACTCTAAACGTCAAGAAACTGCATTCATTAATACGACATAAATAGATACCCAGTGTTTTACTAAATGAAATGAAGTAATAGCAGATTAAAGCTCACCATTGAATATACACAAGAGGAGACTTAAGTGATAAACTCTAAATGTGCCTGCAGGGCTAGCCCCCTTGTGTACAAAATAAAGAGGCTGGGAGATGCCGAGACAGAGACAGAGAGAGAGAAAGAGAGGAAAATGGGGTACACCTGCTATTAAAGGCAGCATGGGAGTTGTGCAGTAGAGGGTGGGGTAAATTGGTGAGGTGAAATGGGGCACTAATGGAGGATGAGTGCTGGTATGCTGTATTACAAGAACCAATTATGATCACCTTTGTAATTGTATGTTCCACTGTGGTATAATAAAAATAAAAAATAATAAAAAAAATTTGTGCCACACCCTGCAATGTTCAGCATCCTGAGATTCCCTCCAAGAATTATAGAGACCATATAAAAAATAAAAAATAAAAAAGTCAAGAAAAACCACAATCAGTTTATTTATACCCAAAATGTTGGCAATAAATCCCTTAAGTTTAATAATCTCACTCAACAATAATGAAACACAAAGTAGCAGAATGGACCCAAAACCGACACAATTTTCCTGTGTATGAAAGACACACACATCGAGAACTAGTCAGGAGTAAAACATTTTTAGAGACTAGTAAGAATTGTATGAGCAAAATTCACTTAAAAATTTTGGGTGGCCATATTTAAATCAGACAACACAGACTTACAATTGGAAAATAGTTATAAGTCCTTGGATAGTCATTTCTTAATGATCAAGCAATCAATATATCAAGAAGAACTAAGCTAGTAAACATATATACTCCCTAGCCATCAAAGAGAAAAGACTCCTCAAGCCCGGCCCGTCAGAAGTACCACCTATAAAGAAGCCTATTCCCAGAAGCTAGGTATGCTGAACCAGAGACACAGATACACTGGGCGAGCTGCTCATCTCCTATTTGTGTGTGGCACGTTGTGACCATGTGATTATCAGTAAATGAATGAACTGAGACACACACCTACTATAGATTTTCCACCTCATGGCAGAGCCTGGTAAGATTACCCGTGTCATATTCAATATGCCAAGAGTAGTAATGATGATGGAACTGTTCCATGGCCTGAGCGAATGGTTTGAGGCAAATACTATTTACTGGTGAGCAGATGCCTTAGGGCTAAACTAGCGCTCAGCAGGGACAAGAAGTGAACCGTGATCCATCAAAGCACTTAGCACTGCTAATAGACACTTTTGAAGACACTAAAGTGTTAAAAAATTAGAAAGAACTTGATACTTTGCTTTATCACTGGATAAGATCATTCTATGAAACTACAACAAGAAAACAATGTAGTCCTGAAATGAAGACATGGGAAGCCAGCAGGGCATAGCAGCAGGCCCCAGCCTCCCAAAGGTGCAATGTGCATTCTTTTACAGTAAACATGATTCTTCAGATGGAATACATGCTGTGAAGATATAATACATATCTTTGTTCTTCATAAATGAGTAGAATAATATCAAAATCTTCTCACTTGTATCACTTGTATTCCCATTGTTTCATTTAGTTTACTCAGGCAGGTGACAATGTGTATCCATTCATCCCTGCCCAGTGCTGAGTATGGCTGAGGGCATCTGCTTGCTCAGGAATATCAGGCCTCAGCCAACACTCAGATGGCTTAGGAATGAGAGTCTATTAGTATTACTATTTTTGACATATTGAATAAGACACTGGTAACTTGCCCAAGGCTCTGCTCAGGTGGGTGGAATACTCTACCTGGGTTGTAGAGTGGAAGCTCTCAGTTCTTGCATT